>JAKUCM010004933.1:0-23928 GCA_023374145.1 Lepidium sativum
TCTCCGAGTCTCCTTCTAGCGTGCGACCCACTCTTCTTCTTGGGTTGCTTGTTCCACACTCTTTTCCTTATATGATCAATACTCCCCCTCAAGCTTAACCATAATGTCATGAAGGTTAAGCTTGAATGTCTCATAGACCCCACCTCATTAAAAACCTTAGAGAGAAAATCTCTTGGGACAAAACTCTTCTAAGGGAAAAAGAGTGTGAGATTTATGAGAGAGGGGACCTTTGATCATTTTTATGGAAGATCCACAAGTCCTAGTTTGAGATAAATGTGATCACAAACTCTTAGACTTGCGGCTTTTGTAAAGATATCCGCTAATTGATCTTCACTTTTGGTGTAGCATGGGAGAGTAATTCCTTCTTCGATTTTCTCCCGAACAAGGTGACAATCAATCTTGATGTGTTTGGTCCTCTCATGAAACACGGAATTGGATGCGATGTGGATTGCCGCTTGGTTGTCACAATGCATTGTGATTGGTTTTGATGAGTCAATGCCAAGATCCTTAAGGAGTGCCTTTAGCCATGTGAGCTCACTTGTAAGTTTTCTCATAGCCCGGTATTCCGCCTCGACACTAGAGCATGACACCACCTTTTGTTTCTTAGTCTTCTATGTCCCCAAATTTCCCCTAATAAATGTGCAATACCCGATAGTAGACTTTCGATCATTCCGATCACCGGCCCAATCCTCATCACAATATCCCACAATTTCGGTATTGTTGTTCTTTCCCATCCAAATGCCTCGATTTTGACTTCCTCTTAAGTACCGGAGAATCCTTTCCATAATGCTCCAATGATGTACAGTAGGATTTTGCATATGTTGGCTTACTTGGTTCACTGCATAGCATATATCTTGTCTTTTGATTGTCAAGTAGATGAGTTTTCCCACAAGTCTTCGATATTGAGGTGCATCCTTGTATGGTTCATCATTTTTCTCCCCCTTTCGACTGACCTTGTAGCCATCTTCAAGTGGTGTAGATGCAACCTTAGAACCTAAATCTCCTATTTCACCAAGTAAATCAAGAGTGTATTTTCGTTGAGAAAGATATAGACCCTCTGAAGAGCGACATACTTCGATCCCTAGAAAGTACTTTAGTTCCCCAAGGTCTTTAATATCAAATACACTCTTAAGATAAGTCTTAGTGGAGGAAATACCGTCCTTGTCATTTCCGGTAATGATCAAGTCATCCACGTAGATGAGAACCACAATTATGCCATTCAGGCCATTGGAGACAAAGAGTGTATGATCCGATTCGGATTTGTGAAAGCCACAATCTCGAAGTGTAAAGCTTAGCTTATGGTACCAAGCCCGAGGAGATTTCTTAAGTCCATAGATAGCTTTTCGAAGACGTAATACTTCCCCGGGTTTTACCATGCCTTCTAGTCCGGGAGGTGGATGCATGTATACTTCATCCTCAAGTTCGCCTTGCAAGAATGCATTCTTGACATCCATTTGCCACAGCTCCCAATCTAAATTTGTAGCCAAAGAAAGAACCACTCTTACTGTATGAATTTGCAACGGGTGCAAATGTGTCGGTATAGTCTTGCCTATAGGTTTGTGTGAAACCTCTTGCCACTAGACGACATTTGTAGCGTTCAATACTCCCATCACTCTTATATTTTATAGTAAATATCTATCAGCAGGTGACAGCCCGTTTTCCCGGTGGTAATGTCGCCGGATCCCAAGTATGGTTCCTATCCATCGCATTACATTCATCCATAATTGCATCTCTCCATTCTTTCCGTGTTTTAGCCTCGTCATAGCTCTTTGGGATCTGTTCAAGTGCAATTTTCCCAAGAAAAGCTCTATGATCAATAAGAACAAGGTCAAAAGAACATACCTTTTGGATAGGATGTGCCTCGGATCTTGCATTGTAACAAAACCAAGACTTGATCCTCGTGGAAGGGTCTTTGCGAGGTCTTGTACTTCGCCTTAGAGGAGTCTCCATACTTGGACTAGGAGATTGAGACGTTGGTATGTCCGGAGAGGGAAAAGGATATTCGGCCGTAGGTTGCTCGCTTCCAACGGACGTAGGATCCTCAATTTCTTTGGTGTCGGAGATACGTGGATGATAAAGGGGTCTATTTTCATCCGTGTTTGTAGGATTGGATTCAATGCTCCCAATTTGTTGAAGAAGTAGGCGTAGACTCTCATTCCTATCTTGAGTGGTATTGGTGAGGTCTTTGAGTTCTTCCCAATTTGGTGTAGGAAAGTATCATTTGTCTTCTACAAACTTTACATCCCAAGAGACATAGAGGCGGTGATTGATTGGATCAAAACACTTTTAACCCTTTTGTGTGGTTGAGTATCCAAGGAACATGCATTTTGTACTCTTGGCATCGAGCTTATTACGTAATTCCCCTGGAATTAAGACATAACACACACATCCAAATACTCTCAAGTGTTCAATAAAGGGTTTTGTGCCATTAAGTACCTCATATGGTGACACATCTTGTAAGATTTTGGTTGGGAGTCGATTAATGAGGTAGCATGCCGTTAATACTGCATCTCCCCAATATCTCTTAAGGACTTTCATATGGTACATCATGGCCCTTGATGTTTCCATAAGATGTCGGTTTTTCCTTTCCGCCACACCATTTTGTTGTGGAGTGTGTGGGCAACTTGTTTGGTGGATTATGTCACATTTGTTCAAGTGATCTTTGAACTTGGTGCTTGTATATTCTCCTCTATTATCCGATCTTAGTACCTTTATTTTGCAATTAAATTGGTTAGTCACATAGTTTTGAAAATTGATGAAGGCATCAAAAACCCTATCCTTAGATGCCATTAGAGTAACCCAAGTATATTTTGATTTTTCGTCAATGAAAGTTACAAAATATTTTTGGTTATCTCTAGAGGAACAATGATATGTCCAAATATCCGAGTGAATTAAATCAAAACAATTTGCATAAAAATTACTAGATTTCGGGAAAATAGATTTGCAAGGTTTTCCTAAAATACAAGTCTCACAAGAACTATGATCAAAAGAGTTTTTAGGCAAAATTAAACTTAAGGCTCTAGAATGGGGATGACCCAATCTAGCATGCCAAACCGAATTAAAACAAGAACCAACATTAGAGTCTAAATTGCTAACGGAAACATAGTGTAAATCCTTTGGAGCCGATTTTCCTTATAGGACATATAACCCATCTTTGGTCATTCCTCCTCCAAGGGTTTTTCCACTCTCAATATCCTGAAATTGTACATGGTTAGGACCAAATATAGCATAGCAATTTAAATCGGATGTGGTTTTCTTAACCCAAAGAAGATTAGAGGTAAATTTTGGCATATAAAATGCTTTTGTTCTCCTATTAAATACTTCCAACTCTCATATTCCATTGATTGAGACTTTTTTACCACTAGCCAAAATAATATTTCCTATGGTTGGTTTTATATTCTTTATAAACCTAGGATTACTTACCATGTGGTGAGAAGCACCGAAATCAATAATTAAGGAGTTAGTTGGAGTTTTAGAGAGATTAGAGATACCGGAATCCTTCAAGTTGGCAATGGCTTGAATTATTTCATCAAGATCCGACCTTCTCACAATTGCACCGTGAGCTTTTGCACTCATCGCCATTGCTCCTCCTCCGGTTTTAGATGTCTCTGCCGATTCTTCTCCCACAACGTTTTCTTGTGCTATGTTTGCTCTTTGTTCCTTCCATTTGTTGGGTTTGAGATGAGGGTTAAGGATCCATCATTTCTCCTTTGTATGTCCCTTCTTCTTGCAATGCTCACAGACCATACTTCTCTTATCTTCATTTTTGTATGTCACCTTGTGAGCGGTGATTAAATCCTTCTTGCTATTAATAAGCCCAATATTTCCTTGCTCCCTTTGTACTTAAGCACAAACCTCATCCACCGTTGGAAGCTTTTTTTCCCTTAGTATGGATTTGACAAGGTGATGTTCGGTTTTGAGCTCATTATTACAGTTATATTTGGGAAATTTGTCTATGTTTCATTGAGATTTCAGGTCAAAAACGTTCAGAGTTGGAATCATGTTTGAAGGTGGACTTTGGAGAGGTTTAAAGCATTTTCTGGCATTCTCCGCGAAAGGAAGGACCGATCGATCTATCAAGGATTGATCGATCAATGATCCGAAAGGAATATGTGCACGATCCGAAGAACGACTTGGTTTTGGAGAAGATCGATGCATCATTCCCCAAGATCGAACGATCAGCCCAGGATCGATTGATCAAGGCCTTTCGCATAAACCTAATTTTGCGATTTTTAGCTCTTGTTTTGGGCCCTATAAATACTTTTTTCTTATTTTTATTAAGGGCGTCTTTTTGATATTGGAGAATGAAATTTTGCAGAGTTTTAAGAGTTTGTAAGTTAGGAAGAAGATCTCTTCATACTTGAGAAGAATTTCTGAATCCTCTTTATTCTTTCTTTAAACAATTTCAATATCAGTTCATCATGACTTGCCAACTTTGTTGTTCTATGTCTGAGTAGATCTTAGATCGGATCTAGGGATTCTATGGTCTTAGAATTCACTGTTGGGGAATAAATAGGACTGATTAGTAGATGATTCTCCTTCTAATACTCAAATCTAATGCATAGATTAGCTTGATCACCTAGTCAATGATTTTAGGTTGTTAACTTTCCAGAAGATTGTTAAGAACTATAACTAGATTAGAAGAGCAATTCCTTCACTACCAACGAGAGTTTATGCTAGGTTGGATTGTGGGTAATTGAACCCAAACGATAAAGCCTATTCATTTTGCACAAGGGGATCCATTGTGCTTGGCCTTAGCATTTCAAGCTCCGCCTGAAGAACCCTTAGCTTTCCAAAGTAATCTTCAAACTCCATATCTTCTTGACTTAGAGTGCTTAGAGCTCTTTTAACTTCAAATACTCTAGTGAGATTGGAGACATTTGCATATACTCTCTTGAGAGTATCCCATAGTTCTTTGGCGGTTTCACAAAAAAAGATAGGATTCAAGAAGATGTGGATCAAAAGAGGCGGTTATGATAACCATTACCATTTGGTCTTCTTGGAACCATTAGTCTTGGTCGATAATTACCATGTCGGAGGAACCTTCCTTCCTTTTTCCTTTATCAGCGACATTTGAGACATTTTCTTGTGGTGGTTCTACATGACTCCATAACCCACGGCTGCACAAGATCATCCTTGCATTCCTTGACCATAGCATGTAGTTACGCCCCTTAAGAATTACTGGTATACATGCCCTTTTGTTGGATTCCATGGCAATTTTATCGATTTGGAAGATTTTGAGAGAATTTTCGAGATTTTAGAGATTAATGAGAGAATAAAAACTTTAAGAACTAGAAATAGAATGAGATTAGGATTGTTGTTGCTCTGATACCATGTAAAAATATAAGATTAAAAAGCCCTAAGATTGGCCTTAAGACTCAATGTAAAGAAGAAAATGAAAGAGAAACGTTTTTTATTGAATCAAAACTCCCTAAAATGTTCCAATACAATGCATACATATATATAAGGTAAAGAGGTGAAAAAAGCCCTCAAAAATATCCAAGAGAGCCGTTGGAGATGTGTCATGACCGAAGGAGAAGTGGTCTCAGGCGCAGACAACCTGGTGGGGCTGCTCGGGTGAGTTTCCCGGGGCGCAGATAACCTGGTGGGACTGCGGAGTCTTCAACGGCTTCCTGCTGTACGGTTGGGTCCATGGCAGTGCAGGAAGCAGTCCTTGGTCCCCACACCCCTTTAGACGTCGCTTTCACTTCACCTATCCCGAGAGACCCGAGTTCGAGGTTCCTCGGGATGTGCGCGACCTTCGTACGGAATGTGCATCCTTCCTGAAGCGCCACTCGACCCAATGTTTGGTCCAGCTTGGCCCACTCCGTGTACCAGGCCGAGATGTCTTCAAGTTCCAACTCGGCCCACTTCGTGTACCAGGCGGAGATGTCTTCCCGATCCAGCTCGGCCCACTTCGTGTACCAGGCCAAGATGTCTTCCGATCCAGCTCGGTCCATCTCCTACGCCCGTTGGTCGCCCGCTTCCCGAGGCTTCTCCGAATCTCCTTCTAGCGTGCGAGCCAGTCTTCTTCTTGGGTTGCTTGTTCCACACTCTTTCCCTTATATGATCAATAGAAACTGATATGTTCAATTACTGATTCGGCTTCTCAGAAAACTCTGGTTAACTTGAGCGATAAGTTTATTTCTTTAAACGCTAACGTGATTAGCAAGGCAGCGTTTGGTGTGAATTTCCAAGGAACTGTGCTCATTGCTCAACAATGAAATGTTCCAAGATTTAATCCATGAGACACTTTAGATGTTGGGGAGCTTCTCTGCTTCAGATTTTTTTCCCTATATCGGTTGGATATTTGATTGGCTTACGGGATTACATGAACGGAGAGACAGAAGTGTAAGAAATCTCGATGTTTTCTATGAACAGATTATTGATTTACATCTACCGGAAAAGAGAGAAAAATGTGAAGATAATTTGTGGATTTTCTCTTGAGATTGGAAAAGGAAGAAGCTGTTCTCGGATATGGAAAACTCACAAGGAACCATATCAAAGCAATCTTAATGGTAAGCATAGCAAATAGTGTGGGACATTCATGAAACCTCATCGATCTCAAAACTAATTAGTAATTGGTCTATACTGTAATGTTTTTGATCTTATCTATCTTTCATCTGGAGAATGTACTTCTTGGGGGATCAATACTTCTGCAATAACAATGACAAGGGCAATAGCGGAATTAGCAAGAAATCCACGGGTGATGAAGAAAGTTTAATCCGAAATCAGACACCAAATAAGGAAAAACGACAGAACAAGAATCATAAGTTTAGATGAGACAAATCAACTCAATTATCTAAATATGGTGATCAAAGAAACATGGCGGTTACATCCCGTTTCACCTCTAGTACCAAGAGAAGTAACATCTGAATTCAAGATCAATGGCTACACAATTCAACCCAAGACAAGGCTTCATGTCAATGTATGGGCTATCGGCCGTGATCCCGGGATATGGAAAGATCCAGATGTGTTCTTCCCAGAGAGGTTTATGGACTGTGAAATTGATGTTAAAGGACAAGACTTTGAGTTGTTACCATTTGGAAGTGGTCGGAGAATTTGTCCTGCAATGTACATGGGGATAACAACGGTTGAGTTTGGTCTTGCCAATCTCTTGTATCAATTTGAATGGAAGTTACCAAATGGTGTGGCGCCATAAGAAACATGACCTTCGACTTAATTGTTCCACTAAAACCTACAGATCTCTGATCACTTATCGATAAATAAAGTGCAACACTTAGTAGTGTAATCTAATTGATGAATAAACCGGTTCCATACCGGTCCAATTTTATATAGAGTCGCAATGTCGAGACTTTCTTTTCTTCTCTGACGAGTTTCCATGAAGCTCCATCTTCGAACTTCTAAGCGGCTTCTCTCCAACAGGGAAATGCAACATTCTTCTAAGCGGCTTCTAAGCCTTATGGACCTGGTTATGTGAAACATCCTCCTGAAAGCATTTCTATTAGTGGGTGCAAATGGAGAAGCTAATGCACTTTACAGGGAAATGCCAGTAATGGATCTGACTCCAAACATAGTCACGTATTCGACGATGATTGAGGTGTGTTGCAAAACGGGTGACATTGAAGAAGCACTTGAAATGTTTAATGAGTTGAGAAAAAGCTCGGTTTCTACAGCTGTATGTGGTAATCGCGTCATCGATGCGCTCTGCAAGAAAGGGGTGGAAACAGCCACGAAGTTCTTATTGAGCTGTGGGAGAATGGTTTATATTTCGACATCCGCACATCTCGTACCTTATTACATTCAATCCATGTTGGCGGGGGTGAAAAAGGAATACTTAGATTGGTATATAGACTGGAACAGTTGAGTTCAAATGTTTGTCTTGGGATGTTCAATGATGCTATCTTGCTTTTATGCTAGAGAGGTTCTTTTGAGGCTGCGATTGAAGTTTATAGTGTTATGAGGAGAAAGGGTTTAACTGTTACATGTCCTACAGCAATTTTAAAACCACTAGTGGACAATCTCAGGGCATTGGATGCTTATTTACTTGTTGTAAATGCAGAAGAAAACACCCTGCCTTCAAGGGATGTAATTGATTACACAACCATCGTTGATGGTCTCTGCAAGGAAGGATTTCTAGTAAAGGCCTTAGAGTTGTGCAGTTTTGCGAAAAGCAGAGGTGTCATTCTCAATATTATTACATATAATTCACTCATAAATGGACTTTGCCAGCAAGGTTGTCTTGTAGAGGCTCTCCGTTAATTTGATTCGCTAGAGAATATTGGTTTAGTCCCATCTGAAGTCACTTACGGCATTTTGATTGACAATTCATGTAAAGAAGGGTTGTTTCTCGATGCAGGGAGACAATTGGACAGTATGGCATCTAAGGGACTTGTACCAAACATTTACATTTACAATACGATAATTGACGGGTACTGCAGACTTGGGAAAACAGAGGATGTTATGAGGGTTTATCTCGGAAAGGGATGGAAAGGTTAGCAGCAGATGCGTTCACAGTCAGTTCTATGATCAAAGGTTACTGTAAAATAGGTGGCATGGAAGAAGCGCTCAGAGTGTTTGCTGAATTCAAGGGTAAAAACATCTCACCCGATTTCTTGGGTTTTCTTTTTTTAATTACAGGCTTCTGTACGAAAGGGCGAGTGGAAGAAGCAAGGGGTCTCTTGAGAGAAATGCTTGTTTCAGAATCTGTTGTTAAACTGATTAACAGAGTTGATGCAGAATTAGTTGAATCTGAATCTATCAAAGGTTTTTTCTTGTTGAGCTGTGCGAGCAAGGGCCCCTCAGGCTACCAAAATACTAGATTAGATAGGATCAACAATCTACCTGTCTATTACAAACTCGGGTTCTTTTCAAAGGTTGCAGTTCCAAAATGGTGTGAATGAAAAAGAGGTACAGAAGGAAGACTATGTTCATGATTTTCATAGCCTTCACTCAACCATTAGCTCACTCTGCTCCAGTGGGAAGCTGAAAGCAAGCTAATGAGTTTGTTGTGTCTGTGCTCTCTTGTATGCCTAGATAGGTCAGTATCTTTACTTGACTTCTCAAGCCACCTCGTAATACTCTTTCGGTGGTTTGAATTGATTAGCCGCAATTGATTATGATAGATTGACAATGTGGTCAAACATTTAGCAAGTTCATTCATCGAATGGGACAAGTTTTGGCCGTTGAGTACTAGCTTTTACTTAAGATACACTGGTAAGATAAAATTCTCATTGCTTGTTTTGCAGTTTGATAAGTTCTGACATTTGTGTGTATACAGAAAGATTGTCTTTCTGTGCTTTTATACTTCTTACGAGTTCTTCTTACTCCCTGTAGGAACCTCTTAGAGAGAATTGGCGGTGTATCAAGGAGGAACAATGATAGGAGCTCGAGGAACCGTGGGCTGTAAAGGAACACAGTCCCAGTCCTTACCTGCTCGAGCCACAGAGAAATGTTTGGGAAACCATGACTCTCCACAAGCCTCTCTTTGCCTCAAAGACTCTCTCTGCTTTTCCTCCACATATCTCTTGGCTTCTCTTGCTTTCTCCCAATCTTTCCTCAGAATTCCATCACTCACTTTGCTCCATACCAACGAAGACTCGCTCTCACTCACCTCCTGCGAACCAGGAATAACCCCAATAATAAGACTGATATAGACAGTTAAGTCCGTGAAATCTCTTAATAGTAACCTGCAGGTTCTTGACAATGGGAGTTTTGAGCTTTGCAATGTTTTCACTCGCTCTGTATATAACTTCAAGCTCTCCAGTCTTCAGGTTTTTAGCGGTAACAGTACTGCGAACGATATGTTAGTGTAAATGTATGTTCTGTAATTGCAATATAACTTTGAAAGATAGGATTGTTTTGTATTGTTACCTATCCCAGTGTCCAAATAATTTATAGAGCTGTTTCTTAGAGGAAGATTCAAAGATCTTGCCTTTAATGGATCTTTTGTTGTTTACTGTGAATCTACTGAGAAAGGAATCGGAGAGTAATTGCAATTCAGCATCAAGTCCACTCTCCGGGCACCTTATAACGATTTTCCCGGCCCAGTGAGCTCCTGTCGCCGGCAGAAATGTCATCAGTAGTTTTGGTTGGTTCATTTCGTAAGTCTCTTTGTGATTTTGAAGTTTCACCACTCTTCTACCCTTCACTTCAACCTCCACATAAGCACCTTTAATTCGATTTAATACAAAAACATAAAACATAAAGAAATTTCAGACTTAATTTTTAGTTAAAACTACTTATATATTATATTAGAAATTGATTGATATTCGACTCATTAATAACCTATATAATATTTTTTTTATTAACATTGGGTCACAACTTACTGGTTCATTTACCAAATTTTTACATAATATAAGTACTAGAATTTTATTTTTGAATGTGTAAGTTGTCACTTCTTAATATTCTCTATAAATAAATAAATAAAATTTGGTACTAATAAATTGAGTTCTTAACTCAGTTACTATATTAATAAATTAATTAAACAATTGCAGTTTGAATAGTCTCAATTCTAGAGGTTTGAATGTATGTGTAACCTGTTTTTGTATTAGTATGTTGTATAACTATTACTGTACTATTTCATTATTTAAAATAATTAAGAAAAATAAGTGATGAATTAAATTAGCAACGCACTTAAATGCAAATCAATAAATTCTTTGACTGTCTTTTTTAATATCGTGGGTTAGTAATGATATAATGTAAAATAATAATAATAATAATAATAATAATAATAATTGGAATGACACGTCGTCTCTCGTCTAGTGATAGATGGTAAATTAATTAAAGACATGTGTATTTATATATATTAAGATCAAATTTTACTAGTTATATTATGTAGGAATATGACTAATAAAGGGATTAGTTGTGGTCTAACTTTAGAAAAAAATGTAGACAAAAATAAAATATAAATCAGAATGAGTACCACGAAATTTAGGTGTGAAGTATTGACATAACATTACGTCTATATTTTCTTTCTCGTGAGTTGCATGAAGAGCAGAAACTGGTGGATGATGCGATATCTGAACATAATCAAACATTAAAATAAATTAATTGATATAATGATAATTTTAGTAAACATTATTATGGTAAACAGAATATTAAGTAATGTTTTAAATGTTGTAGTAAAATTAATAGCAAAAAGAGAAGAAAAAAAAACTTGCTTGCTCAAGGAGAACATTGATGGGTCCGTTAGAAACGTGGTGAGTTTCGCCGATGACAGGATTGTACGGAGCTAAGCCAAAGATTAATGGTCGGAGAGTTGAGAGGTACCACGTCACGATTGATTTGAGCCGTTCGATTGGTTGGTCACCACGACCACACTCTCCCAGTAGATCGTGACCGTCGAAGCTGTAGACTATCTCCCCGTAGCATTGGAGCTGCGATCTCGGTAGGTTCAACTGTGGTGGAAGCTTTCACAGTAAATCAAGTTTCGTATTAGTCGATGATATAATAACTAAGTAACTAAACACATACTAAATTCATTATTATATCTATATATCTTAGTTTTAATAATATTATATAATTTAAAAATAGTCTGAGAATTATTTTGGCTATAAACGGAAAGTAGAATTTGAGTACATAGTTTTCGAAATGAGTTCAATTTAAATTATAAATTGGACATTTATAGATCCAGTTCACAAAAAAAATATTTACTCATCACATGAATTTTTAAAAATAAAAATAATTAAAAATATTGTTAATTAAGTTATTAAATATCTACTAATATTTATCCTACATAGTAGAATAACAAATTTAATAACTTAAGTCATGAATAAGATATTTTTGGGGTGACTGAAAATTTTATGGGCTGAGTAAACTATTTATAAAAACATAGCGAAAACTTTATGGAGTGGTATAATCAAGAAACTTAAAAGAAAAAGCAAATACTAATCATACTACATATTCTAAATTTCTATTTTTACTTATAATCTCGTGAAGTTACAATTATAATAATTTAACCACTAAAAAGAAGGAAAATTAGACTATATGATCAGAGATAATTATAAAATTAAAAAATAAGGTTACTATTTACTTGACAACTATCATTTTACCTTTATAACATTTTGTTACAATATTTTATCACGTTATTATTTTTTGTTATACATTTATTTTAATATTTATCATTGTAAATTATAAGAATCCTCTCTTATTTATTCTAATTTGTTCTGTTATTTATATATATCAAACTTTTTATACATATAAATAAAATATTATACTGGTAACTATAATATTATATGTACAACAATATTTTATATTGTTAAATTAGAAAGATAAAATAAGAAATGAAAATCATATTGAAAATTATATATTTGTTATTGTTATTTTCTTAAATTCATATTTATCTTTTATCATTCCATCAATTTACCTCAAAAAGAAATGAGAAATAAAAAGAGAGTAGTATAGGTACCTGAAAATTAGAGAGATCAGATCCTGGGCGTACGTTATTGAAGAGACTTAAGATCCGTTGGATGAGACCAGGAGGTGCATGTTCAGAGTCTCTCTCATCTTCCAACGAGAAAGGCTTCGCCAACACAATCTCTTCTTCTTCTATCTTAAACAACCCAATCAACCACATATAATGATTGTATACATATATTGTCATGAAACCATATTATATATACCAAGAATTAATGTGAAAGCACATACCGTATGATTATAAGAAGAGTGGATAAAACGATTTTTAAATCCTTTCATTGGATTAGAGATTTAAGGAAAGAAATAAGCGAAGAGTATCAAACCCGAACACGAAAACCAGAAATGAAAAGTATCAAAATTATAGTGTATGGTATTAATAGAGGAAAATATCCAAACAGCCTTATTTCCCCTAATAAGATAAAATCTTCGGAAAGAATTAAGAGAGACAAAAATTTATGGAGTTCACACAAATGCGTGTGGCTATTTATATAAACAGAATAATGTTTAATAATTAGTTATTTTTATCATTATAAAAAATTAGCATAGGACAAGTGACTTTTATTCTAGTGGCATGTGGTAAGTTTTCAAATGCACTTGCATATTTAGAGATCGAGTCTTATGCCTCCTACATTATATAGAAATTTGGTTAATAGACCGTCTAATTGTGACCCAATATTAACAAAAAAATAGCATGAGAAATTGATAAGCCAACAACCTAATTAATACTTATCATATTTTATTATAATAGATGTACATGGATATCATGATTTTAGACATATATATTGTGATTATGCAGTTTTTAGACAACTAAAAGACCTCTTTTAGTTTAATTCCAAAGATTTGGCAAGCCAACCCAAATGATTCAATATTTTAGCCGATTGAGCAAGTGCAGACAAGATATTATACAATGGAAAAAGACCAAAAAGCCGACAATCGAGAGAAGCTGGAAAAGCTAAAAGCCTTACCTGATTAGAGCCCCACCTAAGAAGGAGATCAGAGACGTGCCCTTCTCGATCCACCCAGGAAAAGCTCCGAAACCAGACGAATTTTCTGCAATCTTATTCCAAGCACATTGGAGGATAGTTGGACCTACATCGATTAAGGAAGTGTCAGATTTTTTGTATCCGATGTTATGTCGAGGGCTATGAATCACACTCATGTAAGATTAATTGCAAAAACTAATAATCCAAGAGAAACTTTTGACTATAGACCCATTGCCTTATGTACAATTTTCTACAAAATCCTCTCAAAAATTCTCACAAAGCGTCTCCAACCAATTCTGGATAGATGCATTTCAGAAAACTAATATGCTTTAGTCAAGGAAGAACTATAAGATAACATCTTCATCACACAAAAAATGCTTTACCATTTGAAGCAATCTAAGGCGACAAAAGGATGTTCTATGGTGGAGAAAACATATATAAATAAGGCATATAACTGACTAGAGTTCATATCAAAAGTACTAGATAAGTTGGGCTTCCACCACAAATGGATCGGCTGGGTAATTGAATGCATTAAAATATCAAACGCTTACCTCATCAACGCAACATCAAAAGGAACAGTCACACCAAGTAGAGGTATCCGCCAAGGAGATCCTCTCTCGGCTTACATTTTCACACTCTGCAGCGAAGTCCTGTCCAGACTTTTTCGTAAGGCGCAAGATGACAATTCTGTTCATGGTATCCAGATATCCAGAGGTAGCCTGAGTGTCAACCACCAACTTTTTGCAGATGACACACTCTTCTTCTATAAGGCAAACACGAGTTGTTGCGGCACCCTAATATCCATTCTTGCAAAGTACGAAGCAGCGTCAGGTCAAGTAATCAACACGACAAAATCTACCATCACCTTTGCTTCAAAGACTCCACGAAAAACACGTGACAAGGTTAAGAGAATCCTGAAAATTGATAAAGAAGGTGGGAACGGAAAATACCTAGGCATCCCATAACACTTTGGTAGGAAAAAGCGAGACATCTTCAATAAGTTAAAAGAAAGAATTAGCAGGAAAGCTATGAGCTGCACAACCAAGCACCTATCTCCGGCGGGTAAACTGGTGATGCTAAAATTGATCTTCACTTTTATGCCTACTTTCACCATGACTTGCTTCAAACTCCCAGCCATCCTGTGTAGGAAAATCTAATCGATATTTACACGTTTATGGTGGGACAGAACTCAAGGAACGAAATTTTTTTTGTTGGGTTTCATGGAAAAATCTGACAAAACCAAAAGCGAAAGGAAGCCTATGTTTTCGAGAAATCCAATCTTTTAATGACGTCCTTTTGGCGAAAAATAGTTGGAGAATTATCCAAGAGATGAAATGCCTACTAAGAAAGGTCTTACTTGGGAAACATTCACCAAACTATACCCTTCTAGATTGTAAAAACTCAAAGTCTTTCTCCTAGGGATGGAAAGGAATTATGATTGGCAGATATCTTATCAAAAACAATTGTGGCAGAGTAATTGGAAATGGAAAAGATACCTCCATCTGGGAGAAGCCTGGCTATCAACGACCGAGAAAAGACAACCAATGGGACCTGTCAAGGAAGACAACATAAACTCCAAAGTCGCTGACCTGATTAACCCGCTAAATGGAAACTGGGCAATAGACAAATCAAGTCTCTAATACCGGAATATGAAGTAGAAATTCTAAAAATCAAGCCCAATCTCAAAAAAAAACAAGATAGAATAGTATGGCTACCAAATTCCTCTGGGCCATATTCTACACGCTCAGGATACTTCAGGAGATTGGAAGCTTCCACTGAACTCACCTTACCCACCTCAGATTCAAAGCTTGATAATCTTGATTGGAAAAATTACATATGGAATGCTAACTACTCTCCGAAGATGAAAATGTTGCTTTGGAAAATAGCATAAGAAACCTTACATGTCGGTCATAATCTGGCTAAGAGAAACATCACATAAAATGTCTTATGTGCTCATTGTGGTGAGACCGAAACAACTGACCATATTTTCCTCCAAAGCCTTTTTGCACTAGATGTTTGGAGACTGATGCCACTAAGAAATCAATGGAACCCATAATAAATTTCATCCACTAGAGTATCCACATAGCAAAAAGCATGGTTTTACTCCCGCCTTCGGGTTGTGGTGAATGACCAATCCTCCCTTGGATCTTATGGTCACTATGGTCTGCGAGAAACAACAAGATTTTTGAGAACATACTCTCATTGCAGTAGATACAATCACAAAAGGACTGAAGGAAGCAAGAGAATGGAACGAGGCTCAATTCACAAAATCAGAATAGTTTGTTGACAACACTTACCTGTAGTAGGACCCTAATCAATTACATACAAATCACACAGTGTTTTTCGGATGCAGCGTGGAATGCAGTGAATAACTTGGCTGGACTCGGATAGTGTTTTAAGAACCCATAAGGCGTAGAGACCTGCTCTGCGACTGACTTAGCCCCTTTCACAATATCAACACTTATAACTGAAGGACTTGTTCTTCGTGCAGCAATGGACCATGCAATCAAACTTGGAATTGGCAAGATTACATTTAGCTCAGATTCAAGGAAACTAATTAATATAATCCCAACAAATATCCATCCAAAGAACTCCATGAAATTTTGCATGGTAAAGTTCCCAAAACTAAAGAAAATTTAATCTCCTATATGTTAGAATTAACACCAAAGATTAACTATACTTGCGGAAAATAAAGAGAGAATTATGGGAGAATATTAGAGAAGATTTTTCTCTTCTTCTTACTTATGAAAATATCTTACAATGAGTGTTTATATAGAAGGAGATACAAGAGAGAAAAGGCAAAGTAGAAAAAGGAAAAATAAGAAAAAAGAAAAATAGGAAAAGGGAAAATAGGAAAAGGAAAAATAGAACTAGAATCATATCTTGGGACAATCTATTTTTTCTTTTTTTTTCCAAACGACTATGTTGCCCTCAAACCCTTTCTCCTTTGCTTCTAGAATAAACGTCTTCTAGGGTAAATGAACTCGACTAATATTCTCCCTCAAGCTAAACCGTAAGGAACGAAGGCTTAGCTTGGAAACCCGAACACTACACCTCATTAAAAACCTTGATAAGGAAAACCACGTGGGACAAACCTTTAGCCAAGGGAAAAAGAGTGTGTAGAACTCGGGTTTAGAGGACATGAAGTCAAGAGCGTTCCAAGCTCACAAGACCAAGCTTACTATATATGTGATTGCAAACCTTGGTACTTGCAGCTTTGGTGAAGATGTCCGCCAATTGATCCTCACTTGGTGTATAACATGGGAGAACTACACTTTCTTCTATGCGCTCACGAACTTTGTGACAATCCACTTCTACGTGCTTAGTTCTTTCGTGAAAAACGGGATTGGTTGCTATGTGAATTGCTGCTTGGTTGTCACAATGCATAGTAGTTGGTTCCTTTGCTTCTTGGCCTAAGTCCTTGAGAAGAGATAGCAGCCATACCAATTCATCGGTCATCCTCCTCATCGCTCTATACTCCGCTTCGGCACTCGAGCATGCCACCATCTTTTGCTTATTTGTCTTCCAAGTCACTAGGTTGCCTCCAACAAATGTAAACTACCTTGTGGTAGACTTCCTATCATTCCTATCTCCAGCCCAATCCGCATCACAATATCCCGCAATATTCGAGCTTTCATTCTGTCCCATCCAAATGCCTTGATTCGAGCTTCCTTTGAGATACTTGAGAATCCTCACCATCATTGTCCAATGATACTTTGTTGGTGCTTGCATATGTTGATTCACTGCAAAACACAAGTCGGGCCGAGATATTTTAAGATAAATTAGCTTGCCAACAAGCTTCCAATATTGTGGAATGTCGTCAAACAGCTCGTCGTTCCTCTCCCCCTTTCGGTTGACCTTGTAGCAGTCTTCAAGAGGAATCTTGGCTGGCTTACAATCATGCATACCCGTCTCATTAAGCAAATTGAGAGTGTATTTTTGTTGAGAAAGAAATAAGCCATCCGAAGATCAGAAAATTTCAATCCCTAGAAAGTACCTTAGTTCCCCTAGATCTTTAATGTCAAAGACAGATTTAAGATAGATCTTGGTGGCTGAAATTCCGTCCTTATCATCACCGGAGATGACAAGATCATCGACATAGATCAAAACCACCACAATACCTTGGGGACCCTTAAGGGTAAAGAGAGTGTGATCCGCTTCAGATTTCTTGAACCCACGATCTCGAAGAGTGAAGCTAAGCTTGTGGTACCAACCTCTTGGTGATTGCTTCAAGCCATAGATTGCTTTCTGAAGCCTTAGAACTTTTCCGAGAGGGAACTTAGAGTCAAGACTGGGAGGCGGGACCATGTATACCTCCTCATCAAGTTCACCTTGAAGGAAAGCCTTCTTGACATCCATCTGCCACAATTCCCAAGATAGATTAGTAGCTAAGGAAAGGAACAACCCTTACTGTGTGGAGCTTGGCAACCGGTGCAAATGTATCGGTGTAGTTAACGTCATAGGTTTGTGTGAATCCGCGAGCAACAAGTCGAGCTTTGTATCTCTCAATAGTTCCATCACTCTTGTATTTGATGGTAAACACCCACTTGGATGTCACGGCTTTCTTGCCTTTAGGTAAATCCGCCTCATCCCACGTTCGGTTTCTTTCCATAGCATGAATTTCATCATCAACCGCAACCTTCCATTCCTTGATTTTCTTAGCCTCATCATAGCTTTGGGGTAAAATATTTTACTTGAGAGAACAAATTCTTTTATACCATGAAAAGAACAAGTGTAAAACTGGTTATAGTCGGATTAAGTACATCAACAAGGAGTGCAGTCGGTCCTTCATCCTGAAACGCAGACGCATATTTCAACAATTATCGAATTCGTATAACTACAAAGCTATACAAATTGTACAAACTATGGTATAACTTACTAGTTTACAAGTTATACCTATCACCAAATTAATTCACCACAAGCACAATCTCAGTCAAATTCATCAACTACAATATCCCACCAATTAAGTACAAGAAATTACCAATGAAATATACATATCATTGTGTCTTCTAACACCTCATCATCTGCTCTTATAACTTCTTCATCATCTTGTCTCCTTCCTCATCATCTTCCTCATCATTACTTCTTTCATGATCACTTCCCTCACCATCTCCTTTATCATCATCATCATCATCATCATCTTCCACTCTTCCTTCATCCGAAACCATTCAATCGAAACATTATTCCAACAATCAATTATCAACACTAACAATTTTGAAACACAATCCCAACAAGAAATTAATCACAATCATCAACCCCAATTTGAACTCGAATTTCAGGACACCAAAACCTAGAGAGTTCGAAATTATATAAAATAGATCAATCCCCAAAGCTTTGAAATTGAAAACACTACCCAACGAAAATGAAAACCAATACAAGTATAGAGATTTACCTTTAATGGGAGGCTTCATCGGAGAGAAATCTTGACTTTGAAGCGAAATTGATCGGAGTTATACTGCAGTTAGGGAAGTTTTACGAAAAAGAATAAGTGGATTGATCACAAATAGATCAATCCTAAAACCTTTGAAGCCCAAAATCGAATATCATACTCTACGAAAAATGATAAACAATCACAAGTTTGTAGATTTACCTTTAGTTGGAGGCTTCAGTGGAGGCAAAAAATTCTACTTTGGAGCAAGATCCCACGAAGTTATACAGAAGTTCTACGGAAGTTGAGGAAGTTTTACGAAGGAGAAGAAACTGAAATAGCGACAACTTTCTTGTTCGAAAATTGGCAATAAATGAAGCAAAAAATTAGGGATTTTTATGGAAAGTGGATTGGGTTTTTAAGTAAGTGGGGTCTGATAACCCAAAATAAAAAGAGGATCTAGTTGGGTTTTGCTGATATGTAGTTCTGAGACAATAACTCAAATTTGCAGGAATCTTTGATCTATCTTCCTCTTTTGCTTTATTAAGTTTCATCTTTATTAGGAGAGAGATGAACTCAACGGCGGACTCTTTAGCCAAATGGAATTTGTTTGATACACATTCGATTACTTAAACTCTTTATTTAAATGAATCCAATTTTAGTCCAAAAAAAACCAACTATTTTTCTATGTAATTATGTCACTTTTAGTAAATGAATGTAGATTTCATGATTTTTTAAAATATATTTAATCGTTATGTTGTTTTGTCATTTTCAGAATTTATCATTTAAGCGTTTTTCAAGGACTCGAGGTAACATTCAATGTTTCGAGCAGTAAAGAGTGGTATGGAGAAACAGCAGTAGTAGTTAGATCAAAGTAGTACTTAATGCGATCATGACAGAGATATTAGTACATTTCAATTCTTTGGGAATGTCACCCAAAAAACATTCATGCATTTTATTTTTAGAAAATTGTCTCTTTTAAATTATCCACAACATATCACTTAAGTTTTAAATTATTCACAATATATCTTTTTTAAGAACTTATGCAAAATATACCTTTTGTCATTAATTTATTTCAAAACTAGAGACATATTTATATGGTGAATAATTTAATACTCAAGATGTATATAAAAGACACATTTCTCTTTTATTTTTTCCATCCATGCTCTTTGTAATTATATAATACAAGCATTTCATGCGGTTTTATATTTTTGAACATCTATAATTTTTGATACTTTCATTGCTAACAAATTGTCTTTAGAGAAATTGACATAAATGAAAACCTACATTAAAAACAATAGCTATGTAATAGTAAAATAGTGGTATTTTCTATATTTCTTACAGTATTTTCAATTCTACCATCTCTTTATCTCTTTTCCTCGATTTTTTAAAATATATATATATATATATATTTGTCAACCTGATGACCTTTTTAATCTCATTTATACTACTACATATATATAGTTTTGAACCCAAATGTCTGAAAATTTTATAAATGGACCACTATCACCAATCCACATATCCTCGACAAAATTAAAATAAATCAAATATAGTTTTTTCCAAAAATATATAGATTTTTTTTTTCTACACATACTAATATTTGAACTTTTTAAAAAATGAACAAAAATTAGTATAAAAATATATATTATTAAATAATTTTAGTATGGAATGAATATCATTTTCATTTCATTGTTGTTCATTTAAAGTATAATAATTTGTTTATATTCTAGTTATATAAAATGTTTATATTTTTATAAATCCAAAAACTGTAAATCGAAAACTATAAACTTAAAACCCTAAATTTTTTTTTTATTCCCCACCTTAATTATTCTTCTCCTCCTCAACTTCATCTTTTTTCTTCTTCACTATCTCTTTCTATACCATATAGATGATTAGTATTACATTTCATGAAATAGTTATATACTATGTTTTTTATTTTTACTATAGCTATGATCTTTAATGTTTCTCTAAAAGATGCACGCTATATGAGAAATCAAAATTCTAGACGGAAATGTCTTTCTCGAACATCTACTTTTTGACGGGGTTTCAGACATAATATTTTTCCTCCGGATTACTACGTCAGGAATTCGAAATAGTCGAGAATGATCATGATTTTCTCTACGGTTTTATGTCTGTCTAGAATTTTGTTTGAAAAAATAATAACTACAGTATATATAAAATGCGTTTTTACATAAAACAAATCCTGGTACATTCAGTAAACAGTCTGACCAATTAATACGCCAATACGATATAATTTTTTTTTCAAGTTCCGTTTTTTGATCAACACTACCGAGTGCAACGAAATATTTTAAATTCAAATTTTTCACTCTTTTCTGATTACCCAAACTTTTTCAAGTTTCATTTTCTCACCTACTGAAGAATCAGATCGATGTGTAGTTCATGTCGATAATTTATATACAAAAATTAAAAAATTATTACAACATTTATCACCAATTTTATAATCTAAACACACAACAATATGATGTATCATTTCAATAATATCAAAACACAAATTCATAATTGTAAATCTAATGTACACAACTGTAATCCAAGTTCCAACAACCTATTAAATCTATGTTCTCGATTACAGATCCTATCTTATTCCAACAACATAATAAATATGTAATCTCATATATATATATATATATATTTCCAATTTATTTACAATTCTAAACAATATAATTACTAAACTAACCATAAAAAATATCTACAATTTACATATATATATATATATATATATAATGGAAACAAGAAAAAAAAAGAGAGAAGAGAAATAGAAGAATACTTTCCCCGTAGAGAGGAAGTCAGAATCAATAAAAAATAGAGAAAATTATAGAGATTATCCTTTTTGAGTTTTAAACTGTACAAAATGCTTATCTTTTTAAACATTCTGTGAAATACTCCTTTTAACAAAAAGGTGTATTCGAAATAAGGATTTAAAAATATAATTCTATCCATAATGGACATTTATATAATTTTACGGTGGATATATATTAGAAATTTATATATATAATGGACATCAATACAATATAATTGTATACGGTAGACATATACACTGAATTATGTAAGCAATTAATAAAAACTACATTATATATATGTCCACCTTAAACCATGTAAAATGTTTACTATTGGACAGAATTATACTTTACCTTCTTATTTTGAATACCTCTTTTTCATGAAAAATAGGATTTTGCAAAATGTTTTGAAAAAAGAATACTGTTTTACAATTAAAAATTTAAAGAGAGTATTTTTTCATAATTTTTCTCATGAAAATATTAGAAGATGAAAACAATATTTTTTTGTATTTAAACATTTTCCTTGTACTGATGGCTGTCTCATGAAATCATCATTGTTTTTTATTGCGTAACATTTATCAAGTACAAAAAACAGAAAAACGAAAAAAGAGAAACCAAATGGATGAAAAATTGGGCTTCCAACACATGAAATTTATGGGCAAGGTACATGAACATGTAGAGGACAATGACTTAACTAATGTTGGTATACTGAGTTAAAGCTAACATGTTTCTCAACTATAATAATTTAATACTGATTTTTGAATAGAATAAAGTTTTTGTTCAAAAAAATATCTTAAATTTATACTTTTTATTCAAAGACATATAAGCTAATATTATTGCCAACTTTTGGCAATAGTTTATATCAACAAGATTCAATTCATAATGTAACTTCCATTTTCTCAGAATTCCAAATAATTTTATATGGGGCAATGCGAGACTCTCGAGAGTTTACAGTTGCATGGGAAAAGTCGTAAAAAATAACATTTAACCACTTGACTAAATGCAATTCCCCATATAAATCAATTTACAAAAATTTATAGTCCATACTATTTTCTTACACCTAAATAATCTACATTTTTTATATTATAACACTCACCCTTTATTATCCATTACTAATCATATATTACAGACTGCCTCATTAAAAAACCTAATCACGAAAAATTTAGTGGGATAAAAAACTATGACAAAGGAAAAAAGTACATTGACGTAATCTCCCCCTAAAATGAAGCATATAATTTTTTCCTTCATAACTTTCGTAGTTGACACATCTCAATGCTATGAAACATGTTTCTGAATGTTGTAGTGAGTAAACAATTCAACTGCATCATCCGTTGAACGAACGTATTGAATATCCACTTTTTGATTCTTCTCGAGTTCTCGTGTGTAAGAGAAAAAATCTGGGAGGAATATGATTTGTTCAATTGCTTTTATAATAATTTTCTTTGAGTTGAGCGACACATGCAGCGTTGACTTTAAATAGTTTTGTTAGCTCTTTATTTATGGTTATTCCGCTTGATCCTTGTATAGGTTGAGTCATTGATCTGAGTCATATGCTTTGTGAAGTGCAAAATTTTTTCTACATGATTTTGACGAAAGTAGCGACTGTAGTGCTTCCAACTGTGAAAACATATCTAGTTTGCGAACGGAGTTATATAGATCTGATAAATAACATGCATATGCAAAAACCCACTATGACGACACAAGAATTTTTTGTTACAAAATAATCACAAATCAATTGTTCCATGTAGATTATACAATATATGATTTATTTCATTTTAGTGTCTATGTGTAGGTGATGAAATATATCTTGCAAGCAGATTTGTAGCAAATGTTATATCTGGTGTAGTGCA
This sequence comes from Lepidium sativum, assembly GCA_023374145.1. Classification (NCBI taxonomy): domain Eukaryota; kingdom Viridiplantae; phylum Streptophyta; class Magnoliopsida; order Brassicales; family Brassicaceae; genus Lepidium; species Lepidium sativum. Next base: position 23,375 of record JAKUCM010004933.1, read on the forward strand.
ATTTGGAAGATACATGAATTCACCAATAGCACTCATATAAGGTATTCATGACCTAATACCTCTTCGCTATCTTCACAAGGGACGGAATTGGTTTTTAATTGATATTAAGTCATCAATTGACCATTGGAGTACTCATAGGAGTCGTTTTATCCATGTAAATGCGTTTTAAGATATTTTTCGTATAATTTTGGTTGATGTACAAAAATTCTATTCCGAAAGTGGCCCGATCTAGAGCCCAAGACAAAAACTTTCTCTGTCCAAGATCTTTCATTTCGAACTCCTCTTTCATATGAGTTCTTGCATCGTTAATCTCCTTTTGAGTTCTAATTATGTCCAGGTCCATCGACATTTACAACAATGATCACAAATATGGATAACGATTTCTTAGTAAATACGCAAGGGCATATAATATTGTTGGTATATCCTTTTACTCAACAAATATTCACTTAAGAGATTATACCACATGCACCCCAGATTATTTTAATCCATAAGTGATCGTTGTAATTTGATCAAACATATCTCTTTAGATTTTGAGCTCAGTGTCTCATGCATTA
>JAKUCM010004934.1:0-45960 GCA_023374145.1 Lepidium sativum
ACCTGAAACTGAAATTAAGGCTACTCTTTTTTTGATAAAATTTCTAAACAAAACATTAAATAATGGCTACTCTTGCAGATTGTTTCCGACATTAGTCAATATAATTTTTGTGTGTGTATGTGTTTCGTACTAATTAATTTTGTATACAACTCAATAGATCTTATCAGCTTTAGTGCGATCTAGTGATAAAATTTTAAAAGATTAAAGTATATTAGCAGGATTATTTACATTACTGTCATTGTTGTGTCATTATATAGTTACATTCGAATCTAATAAAATATTAATTGTTGACAAAAGTTAAGACAGTACTAAATATGTTAACAGTAGTATCTTTCCTTCAAAATTTTAAAATCATTTTTGATGCATTTTTCAAAGTTGGTTCTAAAAAACTATATTATGTTACGTGAAAGTAATAGAAAAAAATTCACCAAAATTGTTTTCCAGAAAACTGTAATATCTTACATGTTTTTTCAATAGTATACTTAAAAACCCTCCAATGTATCCCTCTATAATAATATTATGTAACCTATTAAAACCCAATAAATGGAGTTATAGGCTGAAGTGTGGTTTAGCTATCTATCAAATGTATATTAAATAAGGAATGGTTATGGTGTGTTGTCAGGTTCAAAGCAACCATTTGCAAATATAAATATTAATTTTGGTTTGACTATAAATATGGGCAAGCCAAAAATGTCACGAGTTCAATGCCATACTCTAATAAACCTTATAATAATGATAATTAAGGTATGCATGCAGATTCATGGAATTTGGAATCGACACTTCATAATTTTGTCTCCTCAACCATTATATCAATTTATGCTACACTCGTCCCACCGACCCATATCATCTACACACATATAAGCATCCTAATTCTTATACATATATATATATATATATTTATATCAATATGTTAATGTAATGTCATCAAAAAATATTAATATAGATGATTAATATAATATCTTAATATCTGAAACTTTTTTAATATTATTAGATTATATCAGTCCAGATTATCCTTGTTATAACAAAATCCAAATAATTAATTTGCTTTTAGTTTAATTTTCGATCTCTAACATTCTTCATAAACTATATAATATATATTATTAATCTTATAAACTAAACACTTAAACTAGTTGTAAAATACCACATATTAAACTACTGTAAAAAAATATTATAGATTCATTGTTAATTCAAAGATAGTTAGTCCCAAATTCATCACTAGCATGAATACTTACAAAAGTCCTTTAAAGTGTGGTATAATCAGTGAGGACATCAAACTCCTTCACTAGTTTTAGAATAGTATCAAGATACAAGCTCCATGAATGACCTATCATATGGTGAAATTCTGTATTTACTACATAACAAAAGTTTTTGCTTTAAGTATCTTTCCTATACTAATTTAATGGTAATGATCTGGTGGTTAAATTTTGTTTATGACTATTTTTTTGCATAATTCGATATTTTATGTTATGATTTCAACTACATAATCTTTGACCATCTGTAGACGTTTCAATATAGATTTATCTGATTATCTCTACAATAAAAAATAAGAAATTGATGATTACCCTAAATTTTCTTTAAATTTGAAAAAATAAACTTAATTATTCGTAAAAAGTTATACATTTTTTTAATAAAATGGCCAAATTACCACTTTTTCTTTTACATTATTATTTTGTTATAAAAATTAAAATTAATAAAAATTAGTTTCAAAAATGCTGATGCGTAGTATATATACAATAAAAATGTAAAACAATTATAAACCTAGAAGCTTTGCTATTATATATAGTTTAAAATCTAATATAAATTGTATATATACATCAAATTTCAAAATGTATCATATATATATATATAGTATATCTTAAAATTTATCATATGCTATGTATGGATTTAAAATTAAAGATGCATCATATATATATTATATATAATAATAAACATATTTTTCAAAATTTGAATTGTAGATTTGTTTGTCCATATATTTTTTGTACTCGTTGATTTAATTTTTGTCTTTATTGACTTATTTTATATTATTGACTTATGATTTGTTTGGTTGACTTATTTTACTGCTCACGATATTTGACTGTTGACTTGTTTTTTTTTTGTCAGTTTATTTATTGATTTTTTGTTGACTTTTTTGTAGACTTTTATACTTTTAGTTGATTTTATAATAAAATTGATTTGTTTGAACTGCAGACTTATCATTTGTACTTGATTGACTTATTCTATTGTTTACTTATTTGAACATCGAATTATTTTTTGTACTTGTTGACTTATTTCAAACTGTGTGGTGCTTATCTATACTATTGACTTATTTAAACGGGTGACTTTTTCATTGATTTATTGTTTTTTGTTGACTTATTTTTTGTAGATTTTTTATATTCTTAGTTGACTTATTAGTAAAGTTAATTTGTTTAAACTGTCAACTTAATTTTTTTATTCGTTGACTTATTTAAACTGTTTATTTATATTTAGTTTGGTTGATTTATTGTACTGTTAATTTTTTGGAATTATTGACTTGTTTTTTAGAGTTGTTATACTCTTAGTTGATTTATTAGTAAAGTTGATTTGTTTGAACTGTCAACTAAATTTTTTATATTCGATGATTTAAATTTTGTTTTTCATTGAATTATTTTATATTGTTGATTTGTGGTTTGAATAATGTTTTAACTTCTTTCCAGTTTTGAATAAAATGTCAATTTTTTAAAAAAATTAGATTCAATTTCACAATTAAACAATCGTAAGAAAGTGAGTTGGATTCAATAATTGTTAAATTTGATATACTAATTACTTGTTGAAAAACAAACAAAAATAGATCAATTTAAATTAATATGTAAATAAAAGTAATTGGTGCATCTATTTCATTCTCATACTCGATAAGACATGTAAGGATGAAAAAAATGAAACAATCATGAATACAATTTAATGACCATAAGCAAATTGATTTATTATTGGTTTGACTTATGCTTCATTACATTAAATTAAGCAAGATTACGCACATATTTAATATATTAAGAACATCTTAGATGATGATAATTAATATCAAACACTAAGCGAGAAATATTTTTTGCTTTACCAATCAAAACATAGGATACTAAGTAATGCAGCTGCATATTATAAAGAATGGTCTTTGGTTCGAATTGAATGTACAAATTTTAGAGTATATCTAGATGTTCAAACTAATGATAGTTGTCACTAGCTTTCCCTACCACAACTAATTTACATTTTACCGGCTATATATGATTTGTAGATGTGTTTTGAAAGAATACCGACCAACATCAAATTTAGGTTGGTACTAGGCATGGGCATAATATCCGAAATCCGAACCCAAACCCGATCTAAAATACCCGAACCGGGACCGAACCAAAATCTATAAAATACCCGAACGGGTTTTACATTATGAAAATACAGGTACCCGAGCCCAATCGGGTAAAACCTGAAACCCGAACGGGTACCCGAAATACCCAAAATATATAATATATTTACACAAATATATATATATATATATATATATATATATATATACTTATAGTTACACAAATATTTAAAATTATAATTACAAAAAAAACTAATCAATTTATAATCAATATAATATTATAAAACTAAAATATTAAATAATTTAATAAGTTGTGATTTTTAAAACTGTTTTTTTGAAAATATTTTGATTAAAAATTAGCTAAAAATTCGGATAACCCGAACCCGACCCGAAATTTGATACCCGAACCCAATCCGGACCCGCGAAAATACCTGAGCGGGTCTTATGTTGGTAAACCCGAAATAGCTGAAACCCAAAAAACCCGACCCGATCGGGTCCGGGTACCCGAATGCCTAGGGTTAGTTGGTACTGCTTCTCAAATTTAATGGGTGGAGAGTGTATGGGTGTCAGAGGAATATCTCAGAGTCTTTCGGCTGTTCATGTGGAGGTTGAAGCAGTGTTATGGGCGATGGAGTCTTTAGTGGCACTACAAATCATGGAAGCGGAGTTCTCGGCAGATTGTGGGTCAGCTTAACAAATTTTCGATCGACCAGAGGAATGACTTGCATTTCTTCCATATCAAGAGGAGTTCATGCGGTTAACCTATTTCTTTTCTGATTTCTTTTTATCAGTTCTTCCGAAAGCTTTTAATCATAAAACGAATTTCCTGACCCGTCGTGTAAATGAATTCATTTATGATCGCTGATGTAAACTTTTTCCATGGTTGTTATTATATGAAATATGCGGTTGACAAAAAAAATACTAAATACTAATAGAAAAGATCAATAATATCAAACACTATTCGAGTAGTTGCAGTCTTATTAATAAAAAATGTTCAATATGTCATTAATGTGAAAATAGGTATTTTCACATTTTTAGAAAATTTATTGTAGATTTTAAATTTTGAAGAAGATTTAGTATATGTCGTTGGAAAAAAAAGAAGAAGAAGATTTAGTATATACAATCAAATAATTCCTTAAAATTCCTACCATATAATTTATAGTCTCTGACAATGAGTAACAAACATATCACAACATCCGCACATATTAGTAAAATAGTTTTGGACTTAGAAAACCATTTTGAATTTGATTCCACAGTATTGAAATGATCAATCATGCTTCAGTTTCGGTGATATAGCCGTAAATGCTTGCTAGAAATTTAGTTCCAAAGACCAAGTTAATTCCGTCTAGGATTAGTTAGATTATTTTTGTCAATAATTAAATTAATAAATCTCAATTTAGAATAATTAGTTGAATCATTTTAACTATTTAATTAACTATTTATTATGCGATATTTAAATATCTTGTAATATTATATTTTATAGAAAAAAGCAATTATGGGGAGGAATCAAATTATAATTGTAATGATTCCCAGCCTTGATCATAGTTTAATATCAAATTATAATTGTAATGATTTCTAGCCCCTATCATTCATCTTAATATATATAATAGAGTAATAAAAAAATAATTAAAACATAACAAAATTAGATAATTAGAGCTAGGGTTGGTAACAAGTAATAACCACGATATATATGGACCGTCGGCCTGAAACCTCAGCCCGATTCTGGTTACTTTTCTCCATTATTACATCACCTTTCGGTATCTTATATTATATTCACCATATACATTATCATATATGTATGTATATATAACATTTTTTCTGCCACCCAAAATATGTAAAGCTTTGAGGACATTCTCGAAGGTTGATAATATCACTGAGTTGGTACGAAGAAAGCATTTTTGTCGTAAAGCATGAACTAGTTTACAAATATATTCCGTTTTGATTACTTTTTTCTGTTTTCTGAAACTATTAATTACTATATATATATATAGTGTTATGTTTACATTCAAAATAGATTTGTGTATATATATATATATATTTTTGATAATTAACCCGAAGAAACCTATGCATAGAGCCTAAACTAATCTCCAAAACCTATAAAAAATCCTGGTTTTCTTATCACTAAAGTTATTATGACTAATATTTCGTAGTTGAGAAAATTTGAACCATGTCAAGAAAAACAATTTAAGAGTATTTATAATCAACTTAACCTACTCAACTTGGTTAAAAAAAAATTATACCATTAAAATTTATTTATAAATTGCAACAAAATGATGAAACAGAAACGGAATGTACATTTTGTTTTGCATGTTTTTTTTCATGAACATAAACATAGATAATTGAATCGTGTATATGTGTATACAAAGTTCAGAATGTTTTATAACTATATATAACTATATCTAGTATAAATAGTATTATCATTGAAGAGTGTGTCTTTAACCCTTTTGACTAAATTAATCGTAAAGATAGTTGCACCATCTTTTGGCTTAAGATTTATTTTTTCCGAGATTAGAATATATTCCCTTCGATGCATTGTTGTAAGTATTTCTTAAGATAAGTTCTACCCAAAATCTGGATTTAATATTAACATAGTAAAATCTATCTGTTCCACTTATTTTCAAAAGATTTCACAATTTAACTGATCCAAGTGATTGAATTTATTTTTGCAGTTTTTGTACCGGAATTCAACTATAATTTTCACGTAATATTATTTGAAATTTTAAAGAGAGTTGAACTATAAATATTTTATTTGATAGAAATATTGATGAGAAAAATAGAGAACACTGAAGAAATAGGAATGTTCTCTATACAAAGTTAAGAATAGATAACTAATTTTTGTTAGTCAATTTTGATTTTATTGTTGGGGAAATTGTCTTAGTTTTTGTTTCTTAATCCTCATGTTAGCAGTATTACTTAATGGTATAAATAAAGATTAATAATGCCCCAAACTTTAAAGAAAAACAAAGGGTGCTATAGAATATATTCTTAACTTATCATTTAACAAAAAGTTAAACTTAAATACTTAGATAAGGTTTTAAGCAGACAACTTAACGACCAATAATTGATATCTGAAGAAGTAAATAAGATCGACATTATAACAAAAAGACATGTGAATCTTATTGGTGACAACTATTAATAACATGTTATTGTAAAAAGTTGGTCTCAACTTAATAACCAAAAATCAAAATATGCATTTGCGACAATGAATAAGATCAGATCATACAACGGTTTGAAAATATTGAAATTGGGCAATTGCCTTTATATATCAAACTTTTCACATGATTACACCAACTAATTCACGGACGTAACACAACTTGTACCGCTCGCATGAAACAACTACTAGTCATAATTCACAATTCCTTCTATATTTTCTTACATCAAATCATAATATTAGCTGGTTTGATTTGTCAAATTATCTTCAAACTTCCCCAAAATTGAAAGCACGAAACTAATAGATGAAAGGCCACATTTATAAACTAAGTGTTTGGCCTTTAACGCTTTGTTATATTCTTACATGTTTCTTTATATCCACTTTTGCTGCATAACCTACATAAAACATAAACAAGTGGATTTTAATGGTTTCGAGTTGAAGAGGAAGTTATCATGTTAGTCAAGACCATTGATCAATTATTCTCAAATACAAAATTGCTAATTATTACTATTTGGCTGCCGAATGTTTAAATCCAGACTGTATTTGGTCCCCAAAAAATTAGTTTGGACATTTCAGTTCAAACACCTCTTCGGTTAATAAAAAAAAAACATACATAACACCTTATGTTGTGAGGTTTCATCGAAGCCTCTACGACATAATTCAAATGCATACTACCACCACAAATCATGAAAATCTAACAAGACCTATATTCTTCAATCGATATGTTTTGACAATTATAAGTACCGCCACTACAAGAAATATGTACATTTTTAGCTCATACTATTACAAGTAATTAATATTCCCTATATTTTATAAGTTATTTTGTCTAAATGCCCGTTTATTATAAAAATTGTCTTATTTTTCTAAAACAAGTTTTGGAAGTTGTGGATAATAAAGTGAATGTTTGAATTTTTAATTTAATTTATGTTTTGGTTTGAAAGACAATTTTCTAAAACAACTTATAAAAAAAATTGGAGGGAATAGCATTTTCCTAATGTAAAATGGTTCCTCCACGGATTTCCAATGGATTATATCTGTCTGAAGTGAGTGAAGAATATTTATCCTTCTAGAAACAATAGAAAATTTCCAACTTTCATCCGACGGAATTCTGTTTTCAAAAGCAATTTTCTATCCTCAATGAGCTCTCATTCTTGGTCATCTTTTACCTTTACGATATTCTGGCTGAACAAAGCAAGCTCTAAGACAATACTGACCAATATCTTATCTAAGTCATTAAAGTCATGGCAAGTCTAGCTCCCAATAGAGATATGATACCGCTTAAAATATTATAAACCTGCCTTCAAGAAGTTGACTGAAAAAACCCACTCCTAAATCCTAATATCTTACAAAAACAAACCCATAATAGAGATTATACCCAATAATTTGGACGCCGAAGCTGCATTTGTGTGCTCTTTAAAAATATGATTTTGGTTAACAAAATAGTAGAATTAACAAACATTCGAAAGGTAGAAACAAAACTTGTTGTACCCTTCTGGGTAATAATCTCTAAAACTAAACTGTTAACACGAGTGATAGTGGAATACTAGTATCATAAGACGACATAGAAGAAGCAATACAACAACTGGAGAAGGATGTTACTGGAGGAAACATCATCAACAAAGATACCTTATTTCCAACTCTCTGTCTTCATCAAGTTGTTGAATGATGAGACAGGACTATGAAATTGGAGAGGCATTGTGTACACAAAAGCTGAGGGTTGATGTTTTATGATGATGCTTCTTGGGTTTGCTCAGTTGAAACCTCAAAGCCAGGCGGTATAAAGACAATGTCGTCCCAGTTTGATGTTGTCCTTTCCTACAATTTTAATCCAAAACCCCGGAAAACAAATTCAGCAAAACCCGTCTATCTTAACGAAAAATGCATTGCAGAACATTTGTTGTGTTCTCTCATTGATTGTTTACCTTCATCCCCTTGACAATATCTTCAAAAACTGCAACCTTTGAAATTCAAAACCATGCATTTTAATATGAGATGAAAAAGTTATGGGTTGACAAGTAATAGGAAGATTAAAGTTAGATAACAACAAAAACCTGAATTTCGCCTGGTTTCAGAGCAGGGTTAATTCGGTTCTGTTGGTGGGATGCTCGTATGAGAGACTTTTCCAGGTCCTCCTGTCAGAACTCAACCCAGCTTCAAACTTGCAACCATGTAACCAGTGTATGGACAAAAGTGATTTGGATGTTGTAAGTTTAGCTAACCTTTCTGAAGAAAACAGGGTGATAACTCATATTTTCACTTCGTAGAATCAAGCTCTTTGACTACGACAACACAAGTCAGATTGTCAAGAAAATTGAACACTGTGAAAAGAAAACATGTCTCAAACATTCAAAGGAATCAATACTCTTGAATTTTGCAATCTTAGACCAATGGAGTACAAACTAAGGCTAAGCCACAAGTTTTGAAAGCATTGGTTCTTTGCACATTACCTGGAAAACTGGAACACCATGGAAGTCATCATCATCGACACCAGCTGTTTTCCTTTCCTGTATACACAAGCTATATATCATTTACTATCACTGTGGCTAACCAAATGCTTCAGAATACAATGAGTAGTTTTTTCCCAGAGAAACAACAGTACTTCGCTGTCTCCTTACACAACATCTGGGAAGAATTACATCCATAAGACCTACATGCTATAAAAAAAACATGACCACCTAAGTGCAAAGATCCACCTAACTGAATGTGTAGTTTTAGAGAAAACCAATTAGCTTAAAAAACCATATAGCTCCTTTTCCCAGTTATCTCATTAACAAACCTCAGCACACTATCTAGGGCCAAAAGATTATTTAGTATTCTCTAGACACATTATTAAAGCAGAAACGATTTTCAATATCAACATTAAAATCAACATGGAATTTCTGTGTTATGTTGTAGCCAGAAGAGAAGTGCTTAGGTTCAATATTATAGAGAAGGTGATTCAATGTTAGATAACATTTAAGGAAGAATCAAGGATGATAATGGTTATATTCCTTACGGTAACCAAAGGCAAAACTTTTGAATGTCAACCGAAACAACATAGCTATGTCCTATCACAAAATTAGCTCACCTTCAGAGCATTTTTAACTTGAGTAGAGTCAGGGATCAATCTAAATGCAACACCATTAACTTTTAACTGGAAGACCTGCAAAAACATAAAGTGTTTATATTTACAGAGACTAAGAATGGAACCAAAGAAAAAAAAAGCTAATTGATTTATGATTGGTACCTTGCTAAGAGCAAGAGCAACAACTTTTGAACCTTCTTTCCTCATACGAGGGTCCATACTCTTCATCTGTTTAAGAAGCGTCTCTGCATCTTCTTCTTTACAGAACAATAAACCCAGAGATTTACCAGTGGAAGTACCTGACACCAACACAAATTCCTCATTCGAATTACTCAGTGCGTATACAGGAACTCCCGCTAATCTCTCCTCAATATCATCAGCGGATAATCCCGCACCGTTCCCGCGTTTCGGAGCCGTAATCTGAGTCCTCGCGCCGCCGTCGTTAGAAATTCTTGCCCAGACAGGTGCTTTACCAGAGCGGGAAACAGAATTGAAGCGAGAGATTCCGGAATCAAGGGATTTTATAGCTTGATCACGCAAGGTATCGAGAGCAGAGAAGATATTGGGGTTGTTGTTATTGGGGTTGAAGATAGGATTAAGGGTTTTCGAAAAATTGTGGAGTAAATTGGAACATTGAGCTTGGAGGTTCGAGAAGAATTGTTGTATATCAAGCTGGTTTTGCTGTTTAGATTGTGGGAAAATGTTTGAATTCATTTTGTTTTCTCGAGAAAATGCTTGTATCTGAGAAAACCAGAGTAGTGAGGGTTTTTGGAAGGCTTTTACCTGTACGAAGTGACTGAAGATAAAGTATTCGTAATCTCTTTGCTTGAAGAAGAAAGTATAATTTGACAAAAATAAATGAGCTTTGCTGATCCAAGCGGTGGTAATGTCTTACTCCTATCACAACTATGTTACTCGATTTGTCTTCTTTTGTTAAGTCTATTTATGCATGTGATTGAAATACAATTTCTACAACATTTGTAAGAACAACAAGAGTTTACATTTTACCTGACATTTACAATTTTGTTAATGTGTAAAGCTTGAACTCATCCCATACATTTTTCAGGACTTAAAAAGTGTTACGGATCCATAGACAAGAACACATTACATAAATTTCGATTATACGAGTATTACATGGACTTATAAGCATTTAGGTTTTGCTTCTAACAACATCTAAGATAAGCATTTAATTTAAACTCTTCTTTTACATAAAGAAGAGTTTATTACTTTCCATTAGTTTTGCCTAGAGACGTGAAGTTCAATCTGCGAATAATCAGACAAACGAAAAGCAAAGGAATCTTAAAATCCAAAATGCAGATTCAAAAGTTAAAAACATAAGAGAGTATATACGCCATACTTGATTATCGGTTTCCGTTGTTGTACCGGAGCTGTATGTTCGGCCATGGGCTGTCGCATGGGAAAAACCTTCCAAGAAAAAGAAATTTCAGACAAGAACAGTATGTATCAAAAAATGTAACAAGAAAAAACAAGAAACCTCGAGTTCTTCTACTACTTCATTGGGGAATGGAGAGCCATTTGAAGTAGCAGCTTCGAATGGAGGTATATTAGCAGCAGCCGTCGGGATGGCATCCTTCTGAGGTATCTGTCCGATCACTTGATTTCCAAAATCAATACTTTCTTCAAGTTCCTCAGTTTCTTGACTAGGACCTTGAAGAGTACTTATCCTCTCTACCGGAAGACTCTCTGGTTGATCCTTGCTGAAAACAACATCATTCTCTGGTGGATCCTTAATGATATGATCAGATTTACCGTTGGTACAATAATCTTTTAAAGGACTTGAACAAATGGATCCAACAGATGGATTCGGGCTCCCACCTTCACCAATTTCTACAGGAATTGAAACAGCAATGTGTTTAGAGGGCCTTGGCTGATCTGTCAGTGTTTCATCCTCTCCCCGCTTTCTCTTCTTCCCATCTCCTGGACTGTTAGAACCAGCTTTACTCTCTGAACTCATTTCAGTTGTGGTTGTAGTCGCTGGTGCACTTGATGTAGAAGAAATTCTGTGCTCTGACCGCCTTTTGCTGTCCCATGTTCCTTTAGAGGCATGTGAAGGTCTAATTCCACCAGGAAACACAAAATTAGGTAAGCTTCTCCGTTTTATATGACTGACACTAATCTCCATTCCGGGAATCCACAATATGTAAGCGTTAACAGTGTGTTTAAACTCATCAACAGTTCTTCTGATATCAAATTGCTCGCCTTCGGCTGCTGGAACTCCTTGTTTACGTTGCAGACCCATGAAGTACGAGCAACAGAGTGGTTGTGATGCGTCTTGAAAATCATGAGGATGAGGGTGGCATTGCAACATATCATAAGTATGTCTCTCGATCTAAAAACAAAATGTAGACAACCAAGTCAAATCATTAGAAAATCAAAATAACGAGAAACTGTTCAATGTTGAAGAAAACAAGAGTTTTACCTTCAATGTGAGCTGGCGGAGGCGTGACTCAACCCAGCCTTTCCATTTTCTCAGATCATCGACATTTGCAGCAGAAATGTCGATTTGTAGATAATTTTTATACGCTTCAAAAAATGCAAATGGCTCAAAAAGAGTATCCCAATCAGCTTTGTTTTCTTCCATAGCCTGCAAGACATCAAGCCATTGCAATAAGCAATGAATTTGCGTAGAAGCCAACCCTTTAGACTATCTAAATCTTACCTCACATATTTCTTTTCCTCTCTGAAACTCTCCTGTCATAATTCGCAATGTACTTGCAGAGACATTATAACTGGAGTTCATACACGGATAAGCGGGGGTAATGATGGGCATTATATGCAACCGGTCCTTTGGGTTTCTTCTAGGATCCCAGACTTGAAGACCGAGGGATCCTTCATCCATAGAACAAAGAAGAACAGGATTTGGCCAACGCCACTGATTGTAGACCCTAAAGAACCGAGATGCTAGCATATTTGGTAGGGCGTTAGGATAAAGTTGACATATCCGAGCTACAAGCAATGCCCAGTTTATACCACCGAGAAATCCTGAGACCTAGTAATTGACGGAAAGGGACATGAATTAAGCAACATGATACATGCAAAAACATATAGAAATAACGAGCTCTAGAGAAGATGTCTCCATACATTTGAGTATACACCACGTCGCTTAGCCCAAAATCGCATGCATCTTAATGTTGTCCTGAAATTCTGCTCCAAAAGAAAGCATAGATTTTAAACTAAAAAATCAAATGGATGGATAAGAAAGATGTACAACTTAAGAGATGTATCGTCAGTGAGAAGAAAACCTGTATGTTTGGAACCAGACGCAAGATCTGGTCAGTAACTCTACAACCATTGAGGCTTCGAACAGTTTGCTCATCAGCATTCTGTAAAATCGAGTCCTGTGATATATCTAAGTCCTGCACCATTAACATCAGGCAAGGAACACAAGTAAGACTCCACCATATATAGAGCAGAACTAGAGCACCAGATTCAAATTACTTATTCTCAAGGGGATCCACTCATAACAATCATTTAAATTCAGGGTGTAACATAATGAAAACTGCGTAATACCATGAAACTGACTGATTGTAATTAGTAAAAAAGGTTTAATGAGGGTCAAATCTATAAAAACAGATGAAACTGCGAGATGCAATGAGTTCTTTGACATGACTGAGGCATATAATCCTTACTATTCAAACAAACACTTCACTATAAATCCAGAAATTACCTCAGGTATAACCCAGAGTGGAAGTTGTGCATAAAGGAGATCTATTGAAACTCCTTTAAGTTTGAATCCCATCAATGGAACATGGGCATCAGGCACAGGGTGCAGTTCAGTTACTTCAGGCGATTCTGACAGCATTCTTTGTAGCTCACCAAAGAAATCACCCTAATAGCAAAAATAAAGTAAATATAGAACACAATAGATTGACAGAAGATATACTTAGCCCAAAATATAGATAAAAGGGGTTATATTACTTCTCTGGTTGCATGTCTAGGTCCCACACATAAAGTGTCTATATCTGCACCAGGTCCATGTACCTATTTGAAGCAGTAAAACGAACTGTTACAGGAACACTCGATATACAAGTAAATAGGTGATAGTAAGAACAATCACAATTGCAGAGGAATGTTTTAGGACATTAAAACTTTGAGAAAATAGTTCTCTCAAGAACAGCCATAAAATGTATCCGATAGTTACCAAAAATTGATATGCCTGAAAAATTCACACTGACACGATTCAAAAGATATATAACACTTTTATATGCACACAAAGAGCATGTAAAGACAACTGATTCCACTCTCACACAGGAACATTTAAAGACAGCAGAAATAAAACACAGCCTTTATTCCCTTTCCCTCTACACCAAGGATTTCAAGACGAATGAATAAATAAAAGCTAAATCTTCCATATATCTTTATTGTTACCCCTAGTCGATAAGAACCGAAAGTAAATATCTTTGCATTCGCCTCATGAAGCAGCTGATCATTCAACCCTTTGGTGCGGCTGATTGTTTTGATCCATGTTTTTACAATCTGAACACATGAAAAAGGAAGATTCGTCAAGATTCTGTTACAAACATCCATGAGATAACAATAAGCACATGTTCTTAGCATTCGAAGGACTAAAAGACCTGATCTAGTATCCCCAGAACCTCCTCCCTTTTAACAGCTTCCTCCTTACTCTCATACAATCCAACATCTTGCAAGTACTGAACAACCAAGTACAATAACTAAAATTTATCAGTACAAAACTAAGAAGTATTTCAACAAGAAACTTCAGAAACTAGAACACTGAGGCATACATAACAAGCCACAAGCTTTAAGATATCATAAAAACCTTTTCGAGCTCTCTTGTCTGGATCACGTCAAGCTCCGTTGGTCCTCCCAAAGAGATAGGTTCTGTAATGCCAAACCTTTTTTGGCTATTTTGCTGAGCACTAGCCATTGACCCAACTTTGTTCTATTCCTCTTTTTTGCGCTCTGATTTTCTCTATCGCCTCTTCTTCTTAATCGGTGATGTCTTTAGTTTCTTTGGCTTTTCCTTCTCTTCGGCTTTGCAAGACCTGACCCAACACAGAGAAAGAAACTAAGCTTAGATGAAAAGAAGTCACATTACTATGTATTTATACAATTTAATAGTTTTAAAATCGCTCCTAGCTTCTTCCTGTATTTATATGTATCTATATATATCTTGTAATTCTATACCAATATATTAACCTAAAGTATATATACATATATAATATATTAATCATCATTACAAAAGCGAGATTATGATATTAGTTACCTGAAGTTCTGCTAATCTGTCACGGATTAGCATTTATCCTAAATGAAGCTTCCCACCAAAATGATCAGCTAAACGACGATCACTGCAGCATCATAAGAGATTCAATGAGCACAGCCAAAAACTAAATTACTTGACGATATCATATGAAAATAGCTAATGTTAGAACTCCATTAGTTAATCTGTAATAGTATGATCCTCTAAGCACAATAAAATCAAGAAAAGAACGCACATTGATTATAGCTGCAAAAGTAATTTTGCCCAAAGAGCCTGCTGGTGACGCAAGGAGGTACCATATCCGAAGTCAAAAGTTGAACAACTTGCAACCCAAGAGTGGCGAATATGCTCCACAAATGTCACAAAGACGCAGGTTTTTGTCTGTCTGAGATGATACAGGAATAGTAAGCGAGTGTAGGAATAAAAAAAATGTCTAGATACGTTAAGCAGGGGATGCATAGACGCTATACATCAGTCCCAAATAGTACTTCAATGCGATATATCAAGCGGGTCTACTCAAATTTACTATTACTCTTTACCTAGCATGAAAACTTCAATTTTATTTTCTCTTTGGTAAAGTTCCTCCATCTTCTTCATGTTTCTCTTGTGAAAAGTGAAATACTAAGATCCCAAAGCAAAAACTATTCCTATCAAAGTACCAATTCTAGGCCAACTAAGCTCATCATCCATAAAATCAAATGACAATACAACAATCAAAGCCACGTGAAGCACACATATGAAAAACAGCACCAAAGAGACCATAAAGCACCAATCCTATCAATTCTAGACCAAAATAAGAGCAAAATACGTTTCTCCTTACTTAAACCTCAGGCTATGACCTTTCAGTTCCTTAAATTCACCACTCACAAAAGCCCACAAGACAAACAAGCGAGGCAAAAAAAGAGACACAGATCTGTATCTCCGAAGGGTTTAATCAAATCTAGAAAAACCATCGAGCAAACTTATAGCAAAGAGTTCGAGAAGGGAAATCGAAACCTGAAGACCAGTATCTCCGACGGCGCAAGGACAAAATTGGGACCTTTCTTCGACGGTGACTTGAACAGCTTCAGACGTCGAGAGAAGAGCGTAAGCTTCAGACGTCGAGAAAAGAACGTAAGCTTCAGATGGATCAGTTTTCTAAATGGGTTTAGATAGGTAAGCCCATATAGGCCCATTTAACCAATTTTTAATAATGAGTTTATATAGGTCTAATTTGATACAACAACATATCCATTCAATAAATGAGTTTTAAACCCAAATTAAGAACCCTAATTCCAATTTTACAAATTTAACCCTGAATACGAAGGGCTATGTGTCGATCTATGTGATGAGTAGGTTGATTATCCAACATTTTTGGAATTCTGAGGGTTAACTTGTAAAACATAATTTCAAAGGATTGAGAAAAAAACAATAGGAAAATTGTCAAATACATCCTCAATTTCCAAATTTCAGCCTTTTGAGGCACCAACTATCGTGTTTTCCAAAATGAACATAAATTTTTTGTTGACTTTCTTTTGCGTCTTAAAATTTTCGTTGACTCGGCCAAATAAACACCGTTTAACCATTAAACAGAAAAAATAAACACAGTTAACCTATTTTGGTACAAATGTGCTCATAGATGAAAACTTTTACCATCATCGTCTCTTTTATCTTCACATAAGAACAATATACTCTCCACTGACGCTTGAAATGAAAACGACATTTAAAGTTAAAACGACATTTAAGCCCCAAATCGATTTCTCTCATAAACCCTAGAAAGAAATTCTCAGTTGAGATGATTAGAAGACCAAAACTTGTAGTTAGAAGGAAAATGTGTCGAGGAACTTCAATCGTGAACGAAGCAAAATAGATTGAAGGCCAAATCAAACCTGGGCCTTGCAAGGAAGCTAGAGACTGCGAAGAAAGTAGTGAAGGAGAAATCGAATATGGACATGGCGAAGAAGCACAAGCCCGAGAATCACAAGCCACAGAAGAAACACGATGATAGAAGCATGTCCCAAAGAAGAAGCACGAGTCAAAGGCGAGGAATCTCGACCCAAAAAAGAAACACGAGTGAGAGGCAGAGAATCTCGACCCAGAGAAGAAGCACGAACCAGAGGCAGAGAACCTCAATCCATAGAAACACGCGCCACGCCAGAGAAGCACATGCCAGATATGAGATTAGAGCAGAAGAAGGAACTTCTCGCGCTAGAGACGGTGAATATGAAACTTATCATAGAGTCGGTGAAGATGAAACCATCACAAAGAAGAAGAAGAAGCTTGTGCCAGAGTGGATGATATTGTAAGTGCTGATGAGTGTGAGGTAATTGGTGATGATGATTGTGATGTAGATCTTACTTCTAATAATGAGGCAGTGGAAGAAGAATGTTTTGAAAGTCTAGAAGAACAATTCGGTGAGGTTGTGATGAATGAGGAAGAAGGTAGTGACAGTGAGAGTGGTCATCTTCAGACGAGGATGATAATGAACACGAATTAGAGCATGTCACAAGCAATGAAGATTCGGAAGAGCTACTAGCGTTGGGGAAGATTTTCAATTCACTAGAGGATTTCAAGATTAATGTGCTTAGGTATTCTCTAAAAACCAAATTTGATATTCAGTTTTATAGGTCACAAACAAGGAAGATTGGTGCAAAATGTTCTCATCCCAAGCGTCAGTGGAGAGTATATTGTTCTTATGAGAAGATAAAAGAGACGATGATGGTAAAAGTTTTCATCTATGAGCACATTTGTACCAAAATAGGTTACACTAAAATATTGAAGATATCAACAATTGCTTATGTGTTTGCGGAAATGTTGAGGGTAAATCCAAAGATTACGAAGCACGAGATAAATAGAGAATATAATATGGGAGTGACTGAGGAGTAATGTGTAAAAGTGAAGACCAAGGTTATGACAGAAAGGAAAACGAGTCATGAAAAACATTTTGTGTTTATATGGGACAATCAAGCTGAGATTTTTCGTAGTAACAAAGATACAAAATTCGTAATAGAGACATTCCCAGGGCCAACCATTGGCAGCAGGCAAAGGTTTCATCACTTTAATATATGTTTTGATTCTCAGAGAATGTCATGGAAAGAAACACGTCGATCTATCATACGAGTGGATGGAGCTTTTTTGAAATAGGATATAAAATACCTATTATTAGCTGTTGTGGGAAGAGATGGGGATCGTAATTGAGGTAAAGAATAAGACAAATTGGGAGTGGTTTCTGCAAAATTTAGCTCAAAATCTTGCTTCAGAAGATGGCTGAAATGTAATTGTGATCTCTGATAAACAAAATTTTGATCATATAGGTGGTTAGGTAATTAATGTTTAGTATCAGAATTAGATAGTTGGTTTATATAGTTAATGGTTATTAGCTTTTAAGATCATACTTTTAGAACAATTTTCAAGATCAATGTTTACTATCAAATATTGCTTAAGATCATTAATGTTTATTGTGATATATGATTGTAGGGACTTGTGAAGGTTGTGCACAATTTGCTTTTAGCAGCTGAATAATGTGCCAAACATATCAGTGAGAACTAGATGAAGGATAGCTATGATATACAGCTCAAACACATGTTTTGGAAGATAACACGAAGCTACACCTATGAAGAGTATGAGGACAATATGAACGAGCTGAAAAGGTATAACCTAAATGCTCATGCTACTCTTGAGAAGAATAATCCTTAGTCATGGTGTAGAGACTTCTTTAGAGACAAGTTTTGCTGCAATCACAACTTAAACAATTTGAGTGAGTGCTTAATTCGAACCATTCTCCAAGCAAGGAAAAAGCCTCTATTAGATATATTATAAGATACTCACCATCAATGTGTGGTTCGTAATGCAAAGCGGTTTGTCATTGCAAATAGACTGAAGACAAAGTTCACAAAGAGAGCACAATCAGAGATCGGTAAAATGATTCCAAGTGCACAACATTGCATTATACACATGGCAAGAAACAATGAACATGAGGTAGAATTGAACGGTGTTAATTACTATGTGGATATGAACCAACGTACATGTGGCTGTAGAAAATGGCGGATATACCTTGTGAGCATGCTGCAAGTGTTATTATAAGTAAGAGGTAAAAAGTTTACTGGTACGTTAGTGATTACTACACAACCGAAATGTGGCGTCATACCTATTTGAATGGTATCAGCCATGTCCAAGGCATGAAACCGTGGCCTAGGATGTGGCGGCTTCCTGTATTACCACCCCCATGGAGAAAATGAAATCCTGGAATACTTAGTAACTATGTGAGAAAGAGAGGTAGGAACGAAACAATTTTTTCTACAAGTAAGCAGACATTGTCATGTGAGTTGAGAGTAAGACATGTTCAAACTGTAGAAAAGATGGACACAATGAACGGACTTGCAAAAATCCAACTATTGGACTTGATTCGCCAAGACGCAGAGGTGGACTTCGAAAAGAAACATATAGATTTTTTCTATATTACTCTCTGTGTTTTACATAATTTCATACTTGAATTTGATTTTGATTAAATTTAACCAATCAGAATGGAACACCACTTGCACAAGAACCACCACAAAACTCACAAGGAATTCCACCACCATAAAGCTCACAAAGTTCACAAGGCTTTCTACATTGATCGAATTGGATATTTTGGTTTCAATGTTCTAGTTAAAATGGTATTTTGTTTGTCTTTTGATGTTGCTTTACCTAGGGTAATGCTAGTATTTTATTGTTGCTATGCAAATGTTAGTATTTGGTGCGTAACTTTTGTTAAGTAAACAATGTAGACTTGTCTAATTTGTTCCTAAAATTTAATAAATCATCTTTTGGCTTCTTCTCTTTGATATTTATTTTGGCTTCTTCTTTTTGACAAAAGATTGACAGGAACGAGAAAATAAATATGACATTTATTTTTGCGATTATTTTCTTCCGTTTAATGATTTAACAGTATGTCTAATTTGGCCGAGTTAAAGAAATTTAAAAATTGAAAATGTATTTGACAATTTTTCCAAAAACAATCCAACTATGACACTCTTGTCCTGTGTGTAATCGTTTTCGACTGTGAGCTGACAAAGTGCCACGTCACCTTAATCTTCAGTCTCTCCCTTTCTTATCCAAAAATCCGTTACCATTTATCAAATTATCGTCGGCTTTTTTTTTGCTCTGCCGCGCTACAATGGCGGTTTTTGGTGGCGCTACAACATTGGGTTCTGTTTCTTTCTCCTCTCATCTCTTTGATCAACAATCTTGTTTTCTCTCTTTCCCTCTTAGACTCCTCCCTTCTTCTTCATCATCATCTTCTTCTTCTATCAGTAGAAACTCTCTCATATGCATCGTCAAATCCTTCTCAAGTTCTGCCACTGCAGATACAGATAAAAATTCGGATTCACCAGCTTCTTCCTCTGTCCTCTCAGCCTCCAATTCTCTCCTCCGTGACACCTCTGACGATGCCGGACCCAGTGATTGGAAAAAGGCAAAGGCTTATTGTAAAAGTGGTGAGACATTTGAAGGTGATGTTGAAGGCTTTAATGGTGGAGGCTTGCTTATTCGGTTTCATTCTCTTGTGGGTTTTCTTCCTTATCCACAATTAAGCCCTTCACGTTCTTGTAAAGGTAATCAAAACTCTCTCTTTTTCACAAGCTTAATCTAAATCCCTCAAAGTATCCTTTTTTTTTCTCGTTGATGTTTTGTGTTTTCTTACTGTTGTGTCATTTCTATGAAGAGCCTCAGAAGAGTATTCATGAGATAGCTAAGACTTTGGTTGGTTCAAAACTTCCTGTAAAGGTAAAAACTTGCCTTACATTTTATAGTTGTATAATCTCTCTAATGTGTATAATTGAGGTGAATCTTTATATATTAGGTTGTTCAAGCTGATGAGGATAGTAGAAAGTTAATTTTATCTGAGAAGTTAGCATTATGGCCAAAGTATTCACAAAACGTTAATGTTGGAGATGTATTTACTGGAAGAGTAGGTTCTGTTGAGGATTATGGTGCCTTTATCCACTTGCGTTTCGATGATGGTATATTTGCTTTTTTAACCAAAACTTCTTGATTTTGCTTTGTTTTACTTCTGAGCTTGTGACATTGATGAAGAAATATATGGTCTTATATAGGTCTTTATCATCTAACCGGACTAGTGCATGTGTCTGAAGTCTCGTGGGATTACGTTCAAGATGTTAGAGATGTACTGCGTGATGGTGATGAGGTTCGAGTCATAGTCACAAATATCGACAAGTAAGTGCAATTCTTTTGGTTTATTAGTCTTATGATTACATGTCTTTTAATCTAGAGTTGTTCCAATGCAGAGAGAAATCAAGGATTACACTATCTATCAAACAACTTGAGGATGATCCTCTTCTAGAAACATTGGACAAAGTGATATTGAAGGTAAAGAAATGTGAATGAAAGCCTTTCTGTCCCTCTATGTCTTACTGTCTTAGTGAACTATAATAGATATTAAATATTGTTACAGGACAGTTCTACTGGATCTCCTTCGCTAAGCTCGAACAATGGTGATACAATTGAACCTCTTCCAGGGCTAGAAACAATACTTGAAGAGCTTTTAAAGGAAGATGGGTATAGACAATTATCATTTTATAATTTACAGAGCAAAAGTTGTTTAATATGCAGTCTTATCATCTCTCTGCATAATATCTGCTTATTACAAGAGAATGGTTACTAGATTGTTTCACTCCTACAATTGCAATTGAATCCATACATATCAGTATCTATTGCTGGCTGATACTTATTGTGAACGCATGATGAGTTGGACATTGTTAATTGCATTAGTTGAGATACTATGTTTCAGGCGTAACCATCTAATGATGTTAGAACATTCTGGTTCCAATTTGTCACTACATCTTGATCAATCCTCGTATATTCATTTCTACATTTCAGAATAGAAGCTGTGAAAATCAACCGGCAAGGATTTGAGAAAAGGGTAGTATCACAAGACCTACAACTTTGGCTCTCAAATGTGAGTTATGTTATAATATGAATTCTCATAAGAATAAACTATTGCGAAAGACATATTCTAAGCTCTTGTTTCGCGCAGACACCGCCTTCTGATGGGAAGTTTGTACTTCTTGCCCGAGCTGGAAGACAGGTAATTCTCAGAAGCTACCCATTTGTGGCCTTAGAGAGAGATATGTTCTATGTTTGAAAAGTTTGAATTAAGTAAAATATGAATATCTCAGGTGCAAGAGATACACTTGACAACGACTTTGGAACAAGGAGGGATTAAGAAAGCGCTTCAACGAGTTCTAGAACGCGTTCCCTAAGACCCTAAGAGACTTGCATCGCGGTCTTATGTTCAGGTCTTAGGCAGGTTACTTCAAAATATGCTTGAAAGGCAAAAAGCAAATTCATTAGTATCATTATATGTCACACATGACATCAACCTATGTATATGTGTATACTCATGTTTTGGTCACACATAGTAAACTCAATTAACTTATGCAACTCAGAATTCAAACACCAAATTGCTTCACTTGTCAAATATAAAAGATAATTCATCAAATTCAAGATCTAACCTTCCAAGTCAATTATTGACTTTTGACACCATGTTTTGGTGAGTATCTTTAATTTAACAATATTTCTATGCATTTTAAATTAGTATCATAAGGAAGAATAACTAAAATCATTTTTATGCTTTTGTTTGTTTGCTCTCCCACAACTTTCCTGTCTCTGCCATGCACATGCTCTTCTCTTCTCACTCCAATGATTACAGAGGCCAGCCTAAGCAGCCTACCCACTTTTACCATCTAATGTTCCCACATTAACATAACCCACGTAAGATTCTTCTCCTTTTGAACTGTAATTTCACTCTTTTAATTACACAATTAATTATTAATTTCTTATCATTACTTTCCCTCTTTCTTTTTTTTTTTTTTTTTTAATTTCTCTTTTGTCATTTTCTCTGTAAACCTTCTTCTTCTTCTTCCCACTCTTTGATCGGTAAAAAAAGTCACCGCTTTTCTCTCTTTCCTCTTTCCCACTTTTTGATTGATCAATCATGCTTTTTCATTTCTAATTCTTCAGCTTCTCTCTTCCTGACTCATTTCCTTTTTTTCCTTATAGATCTTTCACAAACCCCATAATTGGAAGTTGCTTACATTTTCCTCGGAGTTTCAATCTCTTTCTCGAGGGTGTAAGTTAAAAGTTGTTACTTGTTTCGAGTCTCAGAAGAACCACACAGAAAGTCTGTCTTTTTACTTCTCCATTTGGTTGTTTTCACTCAATTTTAGTCTTGCTTTCTGATACAGATTCTGGGTTTTCTTCAGAATTCCCAGAGAAGTTGTTGAAATTCACTTTTGAGTCACAAAATTCTAGTCTTTTAGATGAACATGGACAAAGTAACAGAACAAACCCTAAATTACTTACCTTTGGGTCAGAGCGATCCCTTTAGCAATGGCAATGGCAATGACGGAACAATCGGCGATTTCCTCGGAAGATACTGCAATCCTCAAGAGATTTCACCGTTAACTTTACAATCTTTTCAACTGAATTCTCAGATCTCCGAGAATTTTCCAATTTCTGAAGGAATTCGATTCCCGCCTTATCCAGGTCAATTCGGATCCGATCGAATATATGGGGTTCTCGGGTCACAAGCAACACAGGAAAGTAACAAGAGCTCGTTGTTGAATCCAGATTCAGTTTGCGGTGCTTCGGATCGAGCTCCCACGAAATCTAACTCCAGGAAGCGAAAATCGATCCCCACAAGTAATGGCAAGGAATCTCCAGCTTCTTCGTCCCTTACAGCTTCCAATTCCAAGGTTTGATGCACAATCTCTGTTCCTCTGTTTCAAAGATAGAGACTTAAACAAACTGTAGCATTCTTGCTTCATGAACCATATGTATTAAGAGTGTTGCGTAGACTTTAAGCCTTTAGTGTGTTCTTGATAATCTGGAGATGTTTTTGACTCTAGCAGTCAGTTTTTTATTGATTTGGGATATATGATCAGATTTCAGGAGAGAATGGTGGATCTAAGTCTGGGAAGAAAAGCAAGCAGGATGAAGCTGGGAGCAGTAAAAACGGAATAGAGAAGTGCGATAGTAAAGGCGACAATAAGGACGATGCAAATCCTCCTGAGCCACCTAAAGATTATATTCATGTTAGAGCTAGAAGGGGCCAGGCAACCGATAGCCACAGTCTTGCTGAAAGAGTATGAAGCAGCTTTGAAAAACTGATCTGTATTTGTCAATATCGTTTATTTTTTTATGTTTACAATGTTGATTTTGTTGTTGTTGTTGCTGTGTGGTTGGAATCAGGCGAGAAGAGAAAAAATCAGCGAGAGAATGACGTTGCTTCAAGATCTGGTTCCTGGTTGCAACCGGATTACAGGGAAAGCAGTCATGCTTGATGAAATTATAAATTATGTGCAGTCCTTGCAGAGACAAGTTGAGGTAGAAATCGGGTTTCTGTAACTGTTCTTGAAATCAGAACTTGAGTATTTTTCATATCTGAAACTCATGTTCTGTTTCTTCAGTTCTTGTCCATGAAGCTGGCTACAGTAAATCCAAGGATGGAGTTTAATGCTCATGCTGCTTTATCCACAGAGGTAAACCTCTTTTTAAGCTGTGATATCTTTCTCCTCTTTATCAAATGATCTCTGTCTAAAATGTGTGAATCTGTATGTGTAGATGATTCAACCGGGGGAGTCTTTAACACAGTCTCTTTACACAATAGCTTACTCAGAGCAAAGACTTCCGTCAGGATTCTATTCCCTTGGCAAGAACATGCCCAGATTCTCAGACAATCAATTCCCCTCGGGCGATGGATTTGTTCAAGCTGAGGTAGTTAGTAGCTAATATTGAATTCAAGAAACTCGTTTGGGTTTATCATAAACTCAAATCTTTTTGTGTTTTTGATTCATTTCAGACACCGGGATGCTGGGAAAATAATGACTTGCAAAGCATTGTTCAAATGGGGTTTGGAGATATCCAGCAACAGAGCAGCAACAACAACTGTAAGAAAAATTTGAACCAAAATGGTCCATTATAACTTTAGAACCAGTCGCATGCTTAATCTATTATCTTTATGTTTTAGGTTCTGAGCCAACACTTCAGATGAAGCTTGAGCCATAGCACTGGTTTAAGTGTTTATGATTACCTCTCTGTACATACAGAAACCAAGTAGTGATGGGTACGGAGTGGAACATGTGGAATTAATGTTTACTATCGTTTCTTCTTTGCTTGTGCATCTGTTGATTTCATCTGAACCAAAACCAAAACCAAAACTTCATATAAGTATGTAAAAAATGACGAGAACTTTTCTGGACATCTCTGTATTAATTACAATTATTATGTATTTGTTGCTCAACTTGTAAGAAACGAGAATAAGTTTGTTCACTTCTATAAAAGTTTTGATGTTTTAAACAAAACAATAATAAAAAAGGAGAAAAACAATGTTGGCTTTTGTACGGGCAAAGATATCATGAGCCCACTCATTAGAAATTTTAATCTCTTATATACAAACCAAATCTCTTATATACAAACTTAAATCTCTTATATACAAACCTATTAATGAAACTTGATATTCCCAAAATGCCCTTAAGGAAAATTAGCTAAATTAATTATTAAAAAAAAAATTCAGTCTTCTTCTCTCACATCTCTCTCCTCCCTTAGCTTCTCTCTCCTCAATCGGGTTTCAATCGCCAGAGGTCTCGATTTGCAATGCCGCCGACTCTGAAGGTAATTCCGACGTGCACCGCCGCCGCCTCTCCTGCCATTGCCGTCGTTTGTTAGTCTCCATAGCTTCATTCTTGATTTGCCTCTCCACTTTGGGCATAAAAAGGTCAACTACAAATTGAATTGTAAGCTTGAAATTGATAATTTTGCTTTCGTTATTTGGTAGAATCTGGGTCGAATAAGACTTAAGATTGGTAACATAGACTGAAACATAGTGCAATTATAGATTTAGAACTGCCCAAGCGAACGAATCTGAGTTGATAAGAGTTGGTTTCTGCGATAGTTAAACTAGTATAACTAGAATCAGTTATACATACCTGAATCAGTTATACATTCTTTAGTTGCATTTCTGCATTGGGCTGATGAAGAAGCTTAATTTCATAGTTGATTATTTGGTAGAATCTAGCTCTGATAAGACTTGACATTGGTAACAATTGTAATGTATAGGCTGAAACATAGCGCAATATATATAGAACTGCCTAAACGATCGATGAAATCTGAGTTGATAAGAGTTGGTTTCTGTGATAGTTAAACTAGTATAACTAGAATCAGTTATAGAGTTATTACTAGTTATACAGAACTGAATCAATTGTACATTCTTTAGTTGCATTTTTGCATTGGGCTGGTGAAGAAGCTTAATTTCATAAATGATAATATTTTTTTTTGTTATTTGGTAGAATTTGGCTTGTATAAAACTTGATTGAATATGGTCACAATTGGGTGAAACGTAGTGTAAAACTGGTAGAACTACATAAGTTGTACAAGCAAAACAGGTAGAACTACATAAGTTATACAAGTAAAACTGGTAGAACTACATAAGTTATACAAGTAAAACTTGTAGAACTACATAAATTATACAAGTAAAACTGATAGAACTACATCAGTTGTACAAGCAAAACTGGTAGAACTACATCAGTTATACAACTAAAACTGGTATAACTACATAAGTTATACAACTAAAACTGGTATAACTACATAAGTTATACAAGTAAAGCTGATATAACTACATAAGTTATACAATTAAAATTGGTATAACTACATAAGTTATACAAAACTCAATCAATTTATTTTTGTTTGTTTTAGCAAGACATTATGAACAACAAAGTCGTGATATGGTTTAAATGCAACGACCTGTTAGTTGTATATTGATGAAGCACGCGGTAGAGGATATCACTTTGTCGATGATTGAAGAATGTCTATATCAGAGGCTTGGTTTAGATGAAAGTAATGTTAGATTACAGTTGAGGTTCTACCGACCTACGGTCAGAGATGAGGTTGAAGTGAGTATCTGTGATGATGTGGATGTGTGTAGTTATCTAGCCTACATTGATGAATATAATCGTAGTACGACAACATTGTTCGTGGATGTCATAACTAGATCGGAAGAACCTGATGAAAGAATGTCGAGACAAGTGTCGATAGCAGTTCAAAGCTCTGTTGGTTGTAATGATGGTGAGGGAGGAGCAACTGCTATTACAGTATATTCTCCACCAGTTAGAGAGAATGAAATTGAGGCAGAAGATGGAAGTGTGGATATTAGTGTTGAGAGATCGGATATTGGTGATGTCTATGTAGAACGCCCACCCGTTGTAGAGAGTAGTCAGTCTGCAGAGGAATGGGAAGACGGCCTAGGTTTGAGTTTGCATCAAGAATTTAAAGATAAGAAGACATTGCAAGAAGTTGTGGATAGAGGATCATTTGTCAACAACTTTTGTTTTGCTATTAAAAGATCTGAACCAAGTCGGTTGTGGATTGTATGTAATAAAGAAGGGTGCAAATGGGGTGTATGAGCATCAAAGATTAGAAATATTGATATTTTCAGGATTATAAAGTACACAAAGATGCATACATGTTCTCGGGCTAGTTAGAGCGAGAGTAGTGGCACAAAGAGGCACTGCACGCCAGAAATAATTGCAAGTGTCTTGCAAGAGGATTTTCCTGGACAAATGAACACTCCAACTCCTAAAGTTATCATGGGTCTTGTGAAGACAAAACTTGGAGTGAGTATATCATACTTCACCGCGAGGAGAGGGAGAAAACTTGCTATTGATAGGCTGCATGACACTCCGGAAGAAAGCTACAAGATGATACATTCTTATTTATACGAGTTACAGAAGGTAAATGTGGGTACAGTAACACAGGTGCAAGTAGATGAGAATGGGAAGTTCAAGCACCTTTTCATAGCTTTGGGAGTTAGCATCGAGGGGTTTAGAGTGATGAGGAAAGTGATTATTGTAGATGCAACATTCCTCAAAAACGGATATGGTGGTGTATTAGTTTTTGCCATTGCTCAAGATCCTAATTGGCACCATTATCCAATTGCGTATGGTGTACTAGATGGAGAGAACGATGCTAGTTGGACATGATTTTTCCAGAATTTGAAGACTATTATACCAGATTCTTCTGAATTGGTATTTGTAAGTGATAGGAATGCAAGGCTCATCGGCACCATATGTAATGTGTATCCAGAAGCCCATCACGGGTACTGCATATGGCATATGTCACAAAATGTGAGAGCTCATGCATCTAATACCAACAAATCTATAGTTGGTTGGAAATTCATGCAGTGTAGTAGGCAGTACACAGTTGCCGATTTCAACCGTGAATATAGTTTATTTATGAGAAGATTTCCGTCTGCAGCTAGTTATTTGGAGGAAAGTACTGTGAAAGAAAAGTGGGCTAGGTGTGTCTTTCTGGGAGAAAGGTATAATATCGACACAAGCAACAGTGTGGAGTCTATGAATAGTGTGTTTAATGAAGCAAGGAAGTTCTCCCTAATACCCATGCTTGATACAATCCTCAAAACATTTTCGAAGTAGTTTTGTGATCGTCGGATGAAAACAACGAAAGATACGATCGAAAACAAATTGGTGCCATATGTGGAGAACATAATGCATGATTCATGGGCTGTTGCCGAGAGGTTGATTGTGATGGCACTCAACACCTTTGAATTCGATGTTGTCGCTAGTGATGGGAAGAATTATTTTGTTTTCTTGGAATCGAAGAGTTGCAGTTGTAGAGTGTTCAACATCGAAAAGTATCCGTGTATCCATGCATTGGCTGCATTCATTCATTACCATAAGATCGAACCTCGACCTCGTAATATCTCATTACATGAGCTTTGTTCTAAATATTATCGGTCCGAGTTGTGGGCACTTGTGTATACCAGGTCTATTTTGTTGGTGCCCGAGATGTCGCAGTGGGATGTTCCGGATTACATCAAAGACAAAGAAATCAAACCACCTGACAGGATTATTAAAACGGGAAGAAGAAAAGTGAAAAGGATGTCATCGGTAGGAGAGACACGTCCAAGATCATCAAATGTAAGGAGGCCGAGACAAAGGTTCCAGCGCCAATATTCAGATACCTAGCAGAAGATGAGGTTAATCAGTGATTTGTTGAGTATTTGTAGAACTCGTGAAACTAGTAAAACTAGGATGTTTCCTAATAGCCTTATGGCTCTCTGTGGAAAATGTATGTCTATGTGTAAAACTCGTGAAACTAGTAAAACTAGGGTATTTCCTAATAGCCTTATGGCTCTCTCTCGAAAAGGTATGTGTATGTGTAAAACTCGTGAAACTAGTAAAACTAGGGTATTTCCTAATAGCCTTATGGCTCTCTCTGGAAAATGTGTGTGTATGTGTAAAACTCGTGAAACTAGTAAAACTAGGGTATTTCTCGTTATTAAAGTAACTATTATAACTCGATGAATAGGAGGAGCACGACGACACCGTTTTAGCCAAAGAAGACGAAGTCGTGCTTGAACTTAAGTAATTGTAATCTAAAGATGAATTTGATCCATGAAACTCAATTCTTATAAGTAAGATAATCTATAATGAAACTAAATTCTTATAAGTAAGATAATCTATAATGAAACTAAATTCTTATAAGTTAACATTAAGATGATTATATTTTGTGTATATAGTGATGAATGACTCTATACATAACTTAAAAATAAAATTAAAATAAGATTTGTAGACTTAATTACATTAGTCCACCATATTCCTTATAGTTTTAGTGTGACTTTCTAAGTTTACATTAGTGTGACTCTCTAAGTTCTACGAATACATATTGATTCTAGAATTTAAATACATAAAACACTTAGAGTCATCATGTAATTTATTATAATTCACTATACAACTAAAAAATAAATTTATAAGGATATGTAAAACTAAATATAATACAAAATCATCAAAAGTATAACTAGTAGTAATTTAGTATAACAGCCAACTAGTAGTATAACTAGGTTGAAAACCTAGATATTTTCGTTTGGCTCCCAGATCTGAAATTTTCATTGAGACACGTGCAGACCTAATTTTGTGGGTATATAAACAAAAAAAGACTTTTCTCTCTCCTCTTCACTCTTGCCTCTCTCCCTCGCGACACTCTCACTCATTTTCTCTCCTCTCTCAACGATTTCTCCTCTCATCTCTTGAAATCTTCTCTCATCTCTTGTCTATTAGATTATCTATCCTCTCCTCTCTCTAATCTTGTCTCATCTCTCGACTTCTTCTCCCATAGTAAGTTCTCCTCTCTTGTTAGGGTTTGTACAAAAAAATGTTGGGCTTTGATTTTAGATTCGTCAATTTTGTTTATGTTTTTCTTTTCTTTTAGGTCTTACATGGTGTCTTGATCCAAAGAGGACGACACCGACTACTCCGAGGAAGAAACCCGTGAAATGTTTAGGCGAATTGAATACGTTCTAGATAGTGAAGGGGAATTCCTCATGAATGTCCATGTGGTGAAGCTATCATCATGGAAAGAACAAATGAACATGCCCGGAACAAGATCTATTTTAAATGTCGAGTGTATAAGGTACAAACGATGTTGTTTAGTCTAACTAGTATAAATAGTATAACTAGTATTACTTATGTACTCTAACTACTGAAGTTTTTTAGTTTAGTATAACTAGTATAACTAGTAGAACTGATGTTGTTTCCATCGACAGAACGATGGCCTCCACAGGAAAACAAGTTGGGATCAAGCTATACAAGGAGAGTGTGAGAATCTGAAATGTAGGATCAAGCTATACATCGACAGAAGTTATTTCGGTCCTTTGTAAGATTGTCAAAATTCAAGTTATTTTAGTCTAACTATTTAAGCATAATAATATTTTGCGTGATGTTAGACACTTAAAGATGTTTGAGACATATAAACATAACATTTAACACTTAATGATGTTTGAAAATATAAACATAACCTTCAAGACTTAAACATGTTTGAAACACATAAACATAACCTTAACTAAATTAAACACAAAATGCTAAATGAGTTTTTAACTTAGGTCTACAGTTGTACATTCCTCGCCTTTGCCCTTGTCACTGCCGGACTTGGGTCAGAAACCGTTGTGCGTTTACTTGTTCGCACATATACAGTCCTAATACCTGCACGAGTTCCAGCAGCCTACAGTTGAACAGTTAAGCAAGTTATACTAGTTATACGTGTTATACTTTTTATACAAGTTATACTAGTTATACCTGGCTAACAGCAGGTGCATCATCAACGGGTGCAGCATCAACAATTGCAGATTGAGCAGGTACATCACCATCAAGGGGTTCATGATAACATGGTTTTGCTGTGTTTCTCAAATAACCTTCTGTTATGTAATCAATTGTAGTACAGTATGGTGTCAATCCACTGGGTAATTAACTAGCAATCGGGATGCAATCTACTTATCCTAATCTAAGCCAGAAACGATTATGGTGGGTTGTGACGTACTGAAAACGAAATACTAAAACAGAGTACAAAAACAGAACATAAAAATAGAGTAATGAAAACAGAGCAATAGCAAAACAGAGTAGAGTGCAAAACAGAGTAATTGCAAAACAGAGTTTTTAAACTAAAAACAGAGTATTAAAGGTCACAAAAATTCAATGGAGAAGGGGTTCTTGAGGTTAAGGATCAATGATTAAAGCATTCCTAGGGGTTCCAGACCTGTTTATCAACCTATTTAGATGACCTCTAGGCAAGGAATCTCATAAATCACATTCATTCTCATCCAATGGGACCTCTCTTGAACAACAACCAGACTTGATCCTCACCAACGATTAGAACTTCAAGAGGCATTAGACATGGACCTAACAGAGCCTACTAACACCCTAGACAATCAATCTCTTGAGGTAGGAGAAGTTATATCAACCTAAGTTTGTTCAAGCGATTCCGCAGGCACCTCTCAGTTGGGAATCACCAAGTGATCAAACTTCAATTGATCATAGAGAAATAAGCATTAAGGACACTTAAATTAAAGAGATCTAAACTTTAATGAACCATAAACAAATCTGGAAATTCCCTAGGTTTATCCTAATCTCACCATCTCCTCAAGAACCCTAATTTAACTTACTCAGAATTCATGAAGAAGAGCTTAGACTTAGAATCGAAAATCAATAACATAAACTTAAAGAACAATTCAGAGAGAACTTGATTCTTTTGCTAGAAAATTTGATATACTCAAAGTGGAAATTCCAAAACAACTTAAAGATCAACAAAGATCTTCTGTTCAAAAGAGAAAGGAAAATTACTTAAAGAGAAAAATGAAAAATTACTTAGAAAAAAAAAAGAAAAATTACTTAGAAAGAAAAAAAAGGAAAATTACTAAGAAAGAAAAAAGGAAAAAGGCTTAAAATGTTATTGGGCTTGCCTTTTTACATAAAGGGTTATACATAGGCCCTTTTTACAAAAAGCCCTAAAATGTCAACTCTGACGAAAAGTCAACATTCTGGTGTGAAAACCACTCGACCAAGTGATGGTCGAGTGTCATGCTCGAGTGTCATGGAGATATGCCAAATCTTCTAGATCACATCCTAAACTTCAACTTTAGGCCAGCCGATTTTCCCATAGGTCTTCTTGTAGTCCAAAATACTCCGTAATAAGCTCCAAAATACTCTTTATGTAATGTATGCAATGTCCAATACTAAATATGCAAATTAGGCCTAAAAGAACCTAAAACAATGATAATACTGCAAGTATGAATGCAAAACATGCTAAATAATGCCCCTAAAATGTGCTAAAATGCAGACACATCAACTCCCCCAAACTTAGACTTTGCTTGCCCTCAAGCAAATATGCATAGAGCTAAGAAGGAAGAGAGGTTGCTGACAATGAGAACATCTTACCTCAAACAATCAACTTATCAAGCTGAAAACCGTAATCCACAAGTGAACCCCTATTCCTTTGTAAGAACCACAATCTACTTTCATCAAGACTTAGCATAATAACCGAATATTCCCTAGTACTTAGCTGGACTCTAAGACTCAGATTTGAAACCTATTTCTAAAGGTGCAGACCGCAAGAGAGGATATCGATCAAAGACCTTGGGATTCAACTTCCTCAAATTCAGCAAGACACCATTAATTCAGCATTTTCGATCACTTCTTATTTTCAACTCCTACCTTTGCTCAAACTCGTACTTATTTGCTCCAGCTTTATCAATGAGACACGAAAAAGTACGGGTTTACGCACAGTCCCGGTTCACCATATGCATCAATGTATTAGCTTTATCAGTGAGACACGAAAAAGTGCGGGTTTACGCACAGTCCCGGTTCATCTTAGGCAACATCAGAATGATTTCATCGATGAACACAAGAAGGTACGGGTTTACGCACAGTCCCCATTCATCTTACACCATATTATTTGGGCTGAGTTGTAAAAAGGATGATTCTATGTTCATCTTATGCTTTTCTTTCTACTTAGCTAGCTGAACCTAAGGAAGGATCTTATGCAATGTATCTCAAGCCCCTAATTTGGTAAAAATTGAATTCGATTATGAGGCAACAGATCTGGTTCTTTTTGAGTCACAACATAAGCACCAGTTTCTAAGGTCAATGATCTACCAATGAGTGTTCAAGAGGGGAAAAAACGCAAGTCTAAGAGTTCACTATGGTTACTAGCCAATCAACCTAGCAAGACTGTCTATCATTAGCAAGATGATTCCCAAAACTGTAGACTCAATCCTATATGAATGTGATGCGACTACATGAACACTCTGTTTTTGACTGAAAACATTTTCAAATTTTTATGGGTTTTCTATGCCTTAGATGATATGTAATCGAAATAATATGCTAACTGAAAATGTTTTTGGTTTTTCTATGCCTTAGAAGATATGCAAATGATGAAATAAGAAGAATGAAAACTAAGAATCACAGAAAACAAAGTCAAATGTCATCTAGAACCCTCCCCCAAACTTGAATCACACAGTCCCTTTTGTGTATAAAAGCCCGAAAGAGGATCCTAGACCAGCAAGTCAAGAGAAAATATGCAATGGTATATACAATGAAGGGAAGGAATTTGGTACCTTTCACTTGTTCCAGTAGCCGGTGGCTTGGTTTCGTATGAATTCCATGTAACGAGCCTCATCCCCCTGACGCTCGACCTCATGTCGCTCGAGTGTCTCGGTCGAGTGTTGTGATTGATGCTCGTCCTCATGTTGCTCGAGTGTCTGGCTCGAGCTTGCACCTGCTGGGTCAAATGGTCTCCTGTATAAGAATGTTGCGGTGTTTGCTGAGGAGTGCTTAGTCGGTGTTGGTTGCTGCTGCCTCTCACGATCCACGGATACAGAGGCGCGCCTTGGGCGAATTGGCTGTGATGGCGGACCGCAGTTCCTTTCCAAAACAACTACTCTCCTGCACAGCTCCTCATTCTCTTGCCTTCTAGCCTCGTCACTAGCGATCAGCTTTTTGACTTTCTTCATGAGTCATTTGTTCATCTTTTGCAACAAGCCAATGTGCTCGTGTGCTTCTTTAATTGGGGCTCCTTGACGTGGTGGCATAGTGTACTCTTCGAAACAGTATGCCTCGGGATCCACCTCGTCACTGTCGGTTGGAGACGAGTGTGGCAGAGGACCATTGGGATCATATAAAGCCTCCAGAGGTGGGTTAAAGTCTGTGTTCCACCCCATCCTTATTGACGTGTATTTCCTGTTGGGCAGAAGCAGCAAAGCGTTTGGTCTTAATAAGTGATGGAAATAGTATATAGGCTTACCTTGTACCTCTGCAGCATATAGGAATTGACTCCTCCTTAGGTGGTCCATGTTCATGAACCGAGGATCTGCCCATTCTCTTTCTTCGATGGGCACTCCACACCTTTCCAGAATGCAAGTGACGAGGCCTCCAACGGTTATCTTGCCATCACGTTTGCCAGTCCTGTTATCCCTTGCCTAATCGCGGTAAGTGACAAGCTGATTTGCGATTTGATGGTAAGACCTGCTTCGTTTATATCTCCAAGGATCGGGGATCCGTCACTCTTTGTTCCGACTATGTCTTTCAGCGCAGTCACCAACATTTCCATCTCCCCAAGATTGATAATACCTGTAGTAAAACGTGAGAATAAGGTATTTGCAAGGATCCTACGAAAATACCTTAAAGCTGGATTCCGTATCAGAGATGCTTTTGATCGAGCTGACGAGAACCTACTCCTTGTCGAGGCTATGGAGCGCCATAGATCATCTAGTTCGGCTCTGTCAAAATCAGGCCTATAGTTCTCGGATTCGGCTCTAGGAAACTAGAACATGTCCTAGAGTGCTTTGAAAGTCATGCGATAGTCTTGCCCCCAAATTTCGAAGAAGATGTACCCGCCACCTTGTGTTTCTTGAAGACCCATATTCTCTGCATCATAGAGAACAATCTGGACTGGACTGCATGGTCTCTTCCTTATTCGTACGTTCTGGATGAGATACGAATGTGGACAGCCCACAGTTTTGTAGCATCAGATCCACGTCCCTAGTTATACCCATTGCAGTTAATGCCTCTTTGCACGAGTAACAGGTGCCTATGAAATCCATTCTTCGCAGATCATTGAGTGCTCTCACTACGTTGTGCATTTTCTTCATCTCCTTCTCCTTCATCCCTGCCTGAATGATCTCCCTTGCTTCGTCAACTTCTTTCTCGCCATATCCTGACTCTCAGAGTGTTTCTTCCATGAGATTAGCCTCCATATCCTCCTCTGCACCTTCTGCGTTTCCCATCTCTGAATCATCTTCATCCATGTATTCTTTTTCCTCCTCTGACTCATTCTCAGATTGTTATGCTAACCTTCTTTTCTCCTTTTTGTCAGGTTTGTATCCGCCCCTAGAAGATTCTCCTTGATGAGGATCGCTTCTGTAACGAGCGTTGTTCTTGGCCCTGAGTCGGAGGAGACAATCACGGTTGGCTTTGCGGTCAGGCATGGAGTTGGTTTGTCGGAAAGAGGGGAAAAGTCACGATACACGAGCTTGACACTCGAGCAGCTGTTGGTCGAGTGTAGTGGAGACGTTGAGAGAGGATCAACGATTTCACAAGGAAGCTTCTGCAAAAAGAAAGAAGACTAGAGAGAGTTTTTAGTGAGAGAATGAGTTTTGGTGTGAATGAGAAGGAGAGGGTGCTCCTCTATATATAGAGGAGGAGAGATAAGGGGGAATCTTATTCAAATTTAAAATTTGAAAGTGGATCAAATCAAATCTGTTAAATTAAATGTGAAAGATAATGTATTAAAGATATATTTGACCCGTTTTTTGCAGTAATTGTCTCCCCCTTTTCAGCTTTTGTTAGTTATAGGTGTGCAGGCATCGGAATAGGCGTGATGGTGGGACACTCGAGCATGACACTCGAGCAGGTTTGGTCGAGTGTCAGTCTGCCACATGACAGCTGACACTCGAGTGGGGCACTCGACTAGGCGTGGTCGAGTGTTGTCCCATCATGTCGGTTCCGGTCCCACCTGTCCTATTTTGGGCCATACTTCCCTGTAAAACGCACAAAAATTCTTCCAAGTGCATGTAAGATGAAATAGATGCAATTAAAGATGAAAATTATAAGAGTAATAAAAGAAATCAAACATGATGAATGTGAATGCAAAATCTGAATGTATATACAGAGGATACCTTTGGGATTGCCTCCCAACTGCGCTTGCTTATAGTCTCGAGCTTGACTTCCTCATATTCATTGGAGATGATGTGGCTCATCGAGAAGAACTGAAGTTCCCTCGGGAATCATGCAGTTGGCCAAGTATGGCTTAACTCTATGACCATTAACTGTAAACTCTTCTCCTTTGCTGTTGGTCAAGGTGACTGCTCCATATGGTAGAACTTTCAACACTTTAAACGGACCAGACCACTTTGATCGGAGTTTTCCGGGAAACAGCTTGAGTCTAGAGTTAAAGAGAAGCACTTGATCACCAGCTGTGATCGTTTTTGGTTGAATCTTCCTATCGTGGGCTGCCTTGGTGCGATCCTTGTATGCCTTAGAGCTATTATACTCTTCAAGTCTGATATCTTCTAGTTCATGCAGATCCATCTGTCTCTTTTCTTAGGCTGTCTTGAATTCGAAGTTCAGAAGCTTGGTTACCCAAATCGACGTGTACTCTAGTTCTACTGGAAAATGGCAAGACTTTCCATAGAGTAGCTGAAAAGGCGTTCTCCCAATGGGTGTTTTGAAGGCAGTTCTATAAGCCCAAAGAGTATCATCCAGTTTGGCGGCCCAATCACGCTTTGATAGCCCAACTACTTTCATCAGAATAGACTTGATCTGCCTATTAGATACCTCAACTTGTCCACTAGTTTGAGGATTATAAGGAGTTGCAACCTTGTATTTAACCCCATGTTTCCTAAGCAGGTTTTCAAAGACTTTGTTGACGAAGTGAAACCCTCCGTTGCTGATCACAACTCTTGGCACTCCAAACCTGGGAAAGATGATGTGCTTGAACAACTTCAATACTACCTTTGCATCGTTTGTGGGAGATGCAATGGCTTCCACCCATTTGGAAACATAATCCACAGCAACCAGAATGTAACTATTCCCTAAAGATGGTGGTTTAAAGGGTCCCATGAGATCTGATTCCCCAGCAGTCAAACACTTCTATTTCCAAGATAGGATTCTGAGGCATTTCATTCCTCTTACTTATACTGCCCATTCTTTGACAACAATCGCACCTGGATATGAATTCTTGGCAGTCCCTAAAGATCAATGGCCACCATAATCCAGATTGAAGAATCTTTTGTGCTGTTTTGAATGCAGCAAAGTGTCCTCCATATGCGGATCCATGGTAGTGTTCTAATATTCCCTTAACTTCTTCTTCTGACACACACCTTCTGAATAGTCCATCAGACCCTTGCTTGTAGAGAAAGGGTTCATCCCAAAAGTACTTCTTCACATCCTTAAAGAATTTCTTCTTTTGATGATGGTTCAGAGTCTTAGGCAGTTCTCCTCCTACCAAAAAGTTCACTATATCGGCATACCACGACAAACAAGTCCCTACAAGTTTCAAACCAATCGAAAACATCTTTTCTGACTGTGTGTCTAACACTCGACCAGAGGTTGTTCGACTGTCATGCTCGAGTATCCGATGGAGAAACTCAACAAATGTTCTTCCGGCATGTCATCGTCTATTGGAAGGGGTCCTTTTACCTGCATCCTGGAGAGATGATTTGTGACACCGTTTTCTACCCCGAGCTTGTCAACTATCTCTATGTCAAATTCCTACAGCAGCAAAATCCACCTAAGTAGTCTAGGTTTGACAACCTTCTTTTTCATTAAGTACCTTAGAGCTGCATGATCTGTATGCACAATAACTTTCGATCCAACCAAGTAGGATCTAAACTTCTCAAAGGCAAACACCACTGCAAGTAACTCCTTTTCTGTCGTTGCGTACTTCACCTGGGCCTCATATAGTGTTCTACTAGCATAATAAATCACATTGAGTTTCTTATCCTTCTTTTGTCCCAGAATTGCTCCAACAGCGTAATCACTAGCATCACACATTATCTCGAAAGGGAGAGTCCAGTCAGGCGCTTGGACAATAGGGGCTGTCACTAAGGCTTCTTTAAGTTCCATAAAGGCCTTGAGATAGTCTTCATCAAATACGAAGTCCGTTTCCTTGCAAAGGAGACGAGTTAGAGGCCTAGCAGTCTTAGAGAAATCCTTAATGAAACGCCTGTAAAACCCTGCATGACCCAAGAAACTCCTAATGTCTTTCACTGTTTTGGGAGGCTGCAGTTGAACCATGACTTCTATCTTGGCTTTATAAACCTCAATACCTTTTTCAGATATCTTATGACCCAGAACAATGCCCTCCTTCACCATGAAGTGGCACTTCTCCCAATTAAGCACAAGGTCTGTTTCAACGCACCTAGATAGAACCCTGCACAAATTCGACAAACAGGAGGAGAAGGAAGAGCCATAGACAGAGAAATCGTCCGTAAATACCTCAACCACTCCTCAATCAGATCTGAAAATATCGAAGTCATGCAACGTTGAAAACTAACAGGTGCATTACAAAGACCAAATGACATTCTCCTATATGCAAATGTGCCATAAGGGCAAGTAAAAGTTGTCTTTTCCTGATCATTTGGATGTATAGGGATCTGGAAGAATCCACTATATCCATCAAGAAAACAGTAGTATGAGTGATTAGCCAACCTTTCTAACATTTGATCAATGAAGGCAAGGGGTAATGATTCTTCCTAGATGCAGAATTCAATTTTCTAAATTCAATGCACAGTCTATGCCCTGTAACAGTTCTAGTGGGGATCAAATCATCATTCTCATTCCGAACAACAGTGACTCCTCCCCTTTTGGGCACACAATGCACATGAGAAACCCATCTGCTATCCGAAATGGGGTAAATAATATGAGCATCTAGCAATTTCAAAATTTCTTTCTTAACAACCTCTTTCAAATTTGGATTTAATCTCCTCTGAGGTTCCCTGCTAGAGTAGGATTCATTTTCGAGGTGAATTCTATGTGTGCACAAGTCAGGAGAAATTCCTTTAATATCAGACAATGAATATCCTAGAGCTTTCCTAAACCGTTTCAACTCAGCAAGCAACATACCTAACTCATCATCAGTTAATGCATCATTCACTATTACATGATATGTTGAGTTAGTACCAAGAAACGCGTACCTGAGCCCGGAGGGGAGCGGTTTAAGGTCCACTTTTGGCGATTTGAGCTCTGACCAATCGTCTGGATCAACTGCGAGTTAACACTCGACCTTGGTGTGATTGAGTGTAGTGCTTGAGTGTAGGCTGTTTGAGGCCGAGTCAGGACACTCGAGCTCAACTCGGTCGAGTGTCATGGTCGAGTGTGCAGTTTTAAAAGGAGTTTCCCCCTTTAAAGGCTTGCAAGAATCCAACAGTTTCTTGTAAACCTCCGTTTCCTTGTGCATGTACCCATCACAACCATCTTTTGTTAAAGCAGTACCAATGTGATCTTCTTCCATTAACTCCTCAAACAGATCCTCTGAAAGATCGTCTATCTCTTGAACTACAAACAGATGTCCCTCAATAGTTGGGTTCCTCATCACATCACTGATGTTGAAGGTCATTTTGAAATCCTTCCCCAAATTAAGTTCAATTTCTCCTTTTGGCACATTAATCAAAGCTCCTGCAGTGGCCAAGAAGGGCCTGCCAAACAACAAGGGGTCTTTGGGTTCTTCTCCTATGTCAAGAACAACGAAATCTGTTGGGATTTCTACTCCTCCAACCTGAACTGATAGATCTTCTAGAATACCATGTGGAATCCTAACTGATCTATCAGCTAATACCAAGGATATCTTGCAGGTTTTGTACTTGTCAAATCCTAAACGTTTGGCAACTGTTAGTGGCATCAAGCTGATCGATGCTCCTAAATCACATAAGCAACTTCTGAATGTGAGAGGTCCTAAGGAGCATGATATTGTGAATGTTCCTGGATCATCTAGCTTCTTGGGGTATAAGTTTCCTCTGTATAACA
Organism: Lepidium sativum; assembly: GCA_023374145.1. Lineage (NCBI taxonomy): Eukaryota > Viridiplantae > Streptophyta > Magnoliopsida > Brassicales > Brassicaceae > Lepidium > Lepidium sativum. The sequence goes on from JAKUCM010004934.1 coordinate 40,108, forward strand.
ACACTGACCTCATGTGTTAGCACAACCATCCCTTTAACTTCTTGTGTTCTGTCTTTGACTGCATCCTTCAAAAACTTCTGGTAAGGAGGCATCAACATGAAGGCATCCAGAATCGGTATCTTCACCTCAACGTCCCTCATCTGTTTTTCAAAGAGAGGCTTGTATTTGTCTGCAACATCCTTCTTGAATCTCAGTGGGAAAGGAAGTTGGGGTTTGAAAGGCGGTGGAGCGAACGGTTTTGGGTCTTTCTGCAAGTGAGTCGGTTTTCTGAGCTCAGGAGGCGACACTCGACCAGAGGTTTTGGCAGTTTTGTGCTGATTTTTGTCTGTTCTTCGACCAAATCATCCTCTCCTTCCTGAATGGCACTGTCCTCACTGGCATCTGTGTCCTTAGCACATATTAGTAATTCACGGCCACTACGGAGTGTAATGGCGTTGGCGTGATACTCCTTAGGATTATGAACAGCTTTTCCTGGTAGTTGTCCAGTTGGTTTCACGGTAGATGAGGATCCTTGCTGATTCTCGACATACTTGAGGCGGAAATTGAGAGTTTCAAACTTGCAGTGGAGGTCATTATGGGAAACATCTATCTTAGTGTGTACCTTAGCAAATTTCCTTGTTATTTCAGAAGTTGTGGCTGTCTGACCTTTTAGTATTTTCTGTAATATATCCATCACCTCAGGTGTTTGTTGGGTTTGGGTTGTGTTGTTTGATTCGTAACCAGGTGCTACAATGTGTTGGTGGTGATGAGTTTGCTGGTCACTGCCGGACTTGGGTCAGAAACCGTTGTGCGTTTACTTGTTCGCTCATATACATTCCTAATACCTGCACGAGTTCTAGCAGCCTACAGTTGAACAGTTAAGCAAGTTATACTAGTTATACGTGTTATACAAGTTATACTAGTTATACTAGTTATACCTGGCTAACAGCAGGTGCATCATCAACAGGTGGAGCATCAACGATTGCAGATTGAGCAGGTACATCACCATCAAGGGGTTCATGATAACATGGTTTTGCTGTGTTTCTCAAATAACCTAATGTTATGTAATCAATTGCAGTACAGTATGGTGTCAATCCACTGGGTAATTAACTAGCAATCGTGATGCAATCTACTTATCCTAATCTAAGCCAGAAACGATTATGGTGGGTTGTGACGTAATGAAAACGAGATACTAAAACAGAGCACAAAAACAGAACGTAAAACAGAGTAATGAAAACAGAGTAGAGTGCAAAACAGAGTAATTGCATAACAGAGTTTTTAAACTAAAAAGAGAGTATTAAAGGTCACAAAAATTCAATGGAGAAAAGGGGTTCTTGAGGTGAAGGATCAATGATTAAAGCATTCTCAGGGGTTCCAGACCTGTTTATCAACCTATTTAGATGACCTCTAGGCAAAGAATCTCATAAATCACATTCATTCTCATCCAATGGGACCTCTCTTGAACAAAAACCAGACTTGATTCTCACCAACAATTATAAGTTCATGAGGCATTAGGCATGGACCTAACAGAGCCTACTAACACCCTAGACAATCAATCTCTTGAGCTAGGAGAAGTTATCTCAACCTACGTTTGTTCAAGCGATTCCGCAGGCACCTCTCAGTTGGGAATCACCAAGTGATCAGACTTCAATTGATCAGAGAGAAATAAGCATTAAGGACACTTAAATTAAAGAGATCTAAACTTTAATTAACCATAAACAAATCTGGAAATTCCCTAGGTTTACCCTAATCTCACCATCTCCTTAAGAACCCTAATTTAACTTACTCAGAATTCATGAAGAAGAGCTTAAACTTAGAATCAAAAATCAATAACATAAACTTAAAGAACAATTCAGAGAGAACTCGATTCTTTTGCTAGAAAATTCGATATATTCAAAGTGAAAATTCCAAAACAACTTAAAGATCAACAAAGATCTTCTGTTCAAAAGAAAAAGGAAAATTACTTAGAAAGTAAAAAAGGAAAATTACTAAGAAAGAGAAAAGGAAAAATGCTTAAAATGTTATTGGGTTTGGCTTTTTACATAAAGGGGTATACATAGGCCCTTTTTACAAAAAGCCCTAAAAAGTCAACTCTGACGAAAAAGTCAACATTCTGGTGTGAAAACCACTTGACCAAGTGATGGTCGAGTGTCATGGAGATATGCCAAATCTTCTAGATCACATCCTCAACTTCAACTTTAGGCCAACCGATTTTCCCATAGGTCTTCTTGTAGTCCAAAATACTCCGTAATAAGCTCCAAAAATACCCTTTATACAATGTATACAATGCCCAATACCAAATATGCAAATTAGGCCAAAAAGAACCTAAAACAATGATAATACTGCAAATATGAATGCAAAACATGCTAAATAATGCCCCTAAAATGTGCTAAAATGCAGACACATCAGTTCATCATCACCACCAGCAGCATCAGAGGCAGCATCACCACCTTCACAAACCCGAGCACCATGTATTTGAACAATAATACAAGTTATACAAGTTATAAAAGTTATACATGTTCCAGAGATGTCACTCTTCTCTTCAAACGATCCACCTCTTCTGTTACTGCCTTGAGCATATCAACAACCTCAGCATGATTAGGAGCAGAAGGCGGAGGTGGGGCTTGTGATGGAGCAGAAGGCGCAGTAGATAATCGTGTTTCCACATTCTGGTTATACATCGCTTCAAACATGATTCTCTTCCCAGCACGGATACATTGTCTCCAGCTTTCAACCTCAAAATCATGAGTTTCATCATCTTCCTCTTCTGTCATTTCAGACAGCAAACTACGCTCTTCATCTGTTCGTGGAGAGAGGGTACTGAATATCTCCTACAAAACAAATAGATCAACGACTAACTCTAATTATAAAAATCAGAATTCATTAACTAGCTGTAGTTTTATCAAGTAGTTTGTTGATTGTTGGGAAAGAATATCCTCTCATGTTGGGTTGCTGGAACTTGGACCTACACATCCGATGACAAGATGGGTCAGCGTCTGGAATTGCCTTTCGGCAATTACTGTACAAGGTCGGTATTGCCTCAAAAGCCAATAGCTACAACCACAAACATATGCGGAAATGTCAGAAACACCACACAATAATTACATATCATAAACTAACAAATGTAAACTAACCTCGAGAGGAAGTACGAAACCAGGAATTGCCCATGTTGTACCCGAGACCGTGCCTCTGAAATGATTCATCGTATGCTCGATCTCATGAAGAATGTTCTCGAATGTCCATCTGCCCCAAGGAAACTTGTAGCAGAAATTCAGATCATCCACAACCCTCAATATGAAGCTATCGATCGGCGTTGCATCTGTTCCGCCCTTGGTTGGCGAGTGGATGACATGGCATAGGAAGTACATGACTAACATCTTCAACCGTTTGTCGTCCTGAGTAAGAGGTCCCCAATTCTTCAAAATACTCTCCACATCCTCCTTTCTGACACTCTTCCCCAAATGCCCCATATAATTCCTCTTGAACCTCGTACTTCCCACTGTTTCCCGAAAATTTGTCGTCTCATGCATCCGACAGTTTAGCCCAGAGATCAATGCATGCTCTCTTAGCCCATACCGAACCGGGACACCATTCACAATAAACCAAACTTCTATGTTGGTCTCCGTCCGAGCGGTTCAAAGTAGCAACATCCACATGCCCATGGCCATGCGGTTTTTTCTCCATCGGTATATGGAATATATGCCGGAACTGCGGATGATTCTCAAACCATGCCCTCTCCATGTCAGTCAATGGAGGCTGCAACCCGTCGAAAAATTCTTTCGTTTGCTTTACATAGCAACAAGTGGAGATCTTCACTTTTTTGGGAATCGAAGTACATCCCAGTAGGAAGCTGTGCAGTCAGTCCTTCATCTTGAAACACACACATATTTTCAGCAATTAACGATAGAGTATAACTACATAATTGTACTAGTTTTACGAAAAATATAGTATAACTAGCAAGTTATACTAGTATTACGACAGAGTATAACTACATAGTTATACTAGTTTTACGAAAATATAGTATAACTTAGTTACATTAGTATTACGAAAGAGTATAACTACATAGTTGTACTAGTTTTGCGAAAAATATAGTATAACTAGCAAGTTATACTAGTATTACGACAGAGTATAACTACATAGTTGTACTAGTTTTTACGAAAAATATAGTATAACTAGCAAGTTATACTAGTATTACGACAGAGTATAACTACATAGTTGTACTAGTTTTACGAAAAATATAGTACAACTAGCAAGTTATACTAGTTTATACCTATCACCAAATCAATTCATCGTAAAAGCACAACATCAATCCAAATCAACAACTTCAAATTCCTACCAACTAAGCACAATAATAGCAGTGATTACAAACAACTGTGTCTTATAACTTCCCTTATAACATTTCATCATCACTTCCCTTATAACATTTCATTATCACGAAAATTTAGTAAAACTAGCAAGTTATACTAGTTATACATACCATTGTGTCTTCAATGTAAATATCCTCCATCGGTTCGTCTTCCACATGTCCTTTACCACTACCTCCTCTACTTGATCCTCCTCCTTGTTCTAACCATGACTGCAAGAAAAAAAATAGATATGTCAACACATTATCTACATTATCTCAACATATTCTAATCAATCATCAACAACTATCAATTTTGAAATTCTAACAATCTCCAATACCAAATTAGGAACCACAACCATAGAGAGTTTGAACCAAAACCATAGATCAACTATGTAGCTGCCCCCCCTTTGATGCCGAAATCGAATACAATACCCTAATCAAATGTTAACCAATTACACTTTTGAAGATTTACCTCCAATTGGAGAGTTTTGGTGGAGATAAATCTTTGATTTTGTGTGAAATCCAACGAAGTTGTACAATAATTTAACTAGGTTTTCCGAAAGAGACTTGTGAAATCAAATGAAAAATTATGAGAGGGAGTTTGGATTTGATTTTCGCGACAAAAAGAAGAGAAGGGGAGACTGGGATCGTGATTTTAGGGATTTAGTGGGGGAACCGGGTCGGGTTTTAGGGTTTGGGTCGGGTTTTAGGATAGTGGGCCGGAGTTTTTAGGATTTTGGGTTTAGGGTTTATGGATTTGGGTCGGGTTTGGGTGATTTGGGTCGGATATGGGCGATTTGGGTCGGGTATAGGCGATTTGGGTCGGGTTTGGTCAATTTGGGTCGGGTTTGGTCAATTTGAGTCGGGTTTGGGCGATTTGGGTCAGGTTTAGAGGATTTGGGTCGGGTTTGGACGAATTTTGCGGAGATAAATTGGTCATTTTACCAAATTTTCAATTTTCTTTTTTAAAAAAAAAAATCAGATCTGGTTTTGAGACCCATCTTATTGACAATTGATGTTCTCAGACAATTCACCCTTTTTACCCGGAATCTTACAGTCATTGTCCTAAAATGAGAGATGGATTGAATAAAAATATGTATAAATTTTAAATTAAGTTTGTAGGGTTTAAAAAGAATACAATGATTAGAGAGGACAAGTTGAAGAAAATGGTGCAAACATTATATCTATATCTCACAGAATCAGATCGAACCCACATGTCTTTTGTTTTTGTCTATACACATCACAGAAAAAAACGTTAATTGTGGAAACGAAATTATATGTTGCAGCGGTCATACCCTGAGAACCAAGAAGGTTCTGTGAGCTTTGACAACTCTTCGTCTTTCTTGTAAAATGGCTCGAACTCTTCTCTCCATTGATGATCTGCTGATGGTTCTACTGGTTCATCATATTTAGTCATAGCATCGCCATTAAAAGAAGCTTTCAAAGATTCTATGAGATTGTGTGACTCTTCAATGTGTTGTTTGTTAGGAGGGCTGATTTCGGTTTCGTGTTTCCTCTTCATCTTGTTC
>JAKUCM010004935.1:0-23928 GCA_023374145.1 Lepidium sativum
GAGAGATGCTTCTCAGGTGGATTGAATTTCTGAGACTATTAAAAGAACTTTTTCCATACATGATGGCGTTGGTGAAGCAAGCTTTACCTGCACTACCGGCTTCTTCCTCACCAACAGTAGACATCGAGCACACTTCAACCTACAACTCAATTCCTCTGGTTTCATCAAATTAAATTCTTCCGACTCGAGGTAATGAAACAACTTTGGCTCCATTAATAGGACCTTATGCGGGAGTAACTCGATTGGGAAGGATTGCATTCCCACAGTTTAATAGAAAAGACACTCGAGATTGGATATTCAAGGTCGTAGAATTTTTTGTGGTGGATAAAACACCTGAAAATCTGAAAGTTCGACTTGCCTCTATTCACTTCTTTGGTGAAGCTGCTACTTGGCATCGCTCTTTCAAGTCTAATACTCTCACACTTGAAACAAGTTACAAGAAAAATCATCCTCCAAATCATTCATGAAACCTTGAAAACAAGGTTCTTTCGACAAGAGGGATTTGATATAGGAATATTTGTTAGTTAAGATTCATTATATATATTCCTTTTTAGTTTAGGTTTTCTTTTTCTTTCTCAAACTATTTCTTATATAAAGACACTTGTAGCCTCAACTTTTGAATCATCAATAAAAGTTCATGCAACTTTGTGTTTTTGAGTTCTTAGAACGATTAATAACGCATTGCTTTTCTATTAGAATTTTCTTCGTTTAGTTTTTTTTCTCAAAGGTATCATAGCCAACACTTTTCTCGGAGTACAAACATTGTGTCAAAGAAAGAGTTGGGCAAAGAAACAGAGGAAACCCTTGAATCCAGTCTCGGCGAAAGGATTGAATGGTTGGAGAAGATGATACTTACACAAGGTAATATCCTAACAACTCAAGGCGCACGATTTGCTTCTCAGGTGGATTGAATTTCTGAGACTATTAAAAGAACTTTTTCCATACATGATGGCGTTGGTGAAGCAAGCTTTACCTGCACTACCGGCTTCTTCCTCACCAACAGTAGACATCGAGCACACTTCAACCTACAACTCAATTCCTCTGGTTTCATCAAATTAAATTCTTCCGACTCGAGGTAATGAAACAACTTTGGCTCCATTAATAGGACCTTATGCGGGAGTAACTCGATTGGGAAGGATTGCATTCCCACAGTTTAATAGAAAAGACACTCGAGATTGGATATTCAAGGTCGTAGAATTTTTTGTGGTGAATAAAACACCTGAAAGTCTGAAAGTTCGACTTGCCTTTATTCACTTCTTTGGTGAAGCTGCTACTTGGCATCACTCTTTCAAGCCTAATACTCTCACACTTGAAACAAGTTACAAGAAAAATCATCCTCCAAATCATTCATGAAACCTTGAGAACAAGGTTCTTTCGACAAGGGGGATTTGATATAGGAATATTTGTTAGTTAAGATTCATTATATCTTTTCCTTTTTATTTTAGGTTTTCTTTTTCTTTCTCAAACTACTTCTTATATAAAGACACTTGTAGCCTCAACTTTTGAATCATCAATAAAAGTTCATGCAACTTTGTGTTTTTGAGTTCTTAGAACGATTAATAACGCATTGCTTTTCTATTAGAATTTTCTTCGTTTAGTTTTTTTTCTCAAAGGTATCATAGCCAACACTTTTCTCGGAGTACAAACATTGTGTCAAAGAAAGAGTTGGGCAAAGAAACAGAGGAAACCCTTGAATCCAGTCTCGGCGAAAGGATTGAATGGTTGGAGAAGATGATACTTACACAAGGTAATATCCTAACAACTCAAGGCGCACGATTTGCTTCTCAGGTGGATTGAATTTCTGAGACTATTAAAAGAACTTTTTCCATACATGATGGCGTTGGTGAAGCAAGCTTTACCTGCACTACCGGCTTCTTCCTCACCAACAGTAGACATCGAGCACACTTCAACCTACAACTCAATTCCTCTGGTTTCATCAAATTAAATTCTTCCGACTCGAGGTAATGAAACAACTTTGGCTCCATTAATAGGACCTTATGCGGGAGTAACTCGATTGGGAAGGATTGCATTCCCACAGTTTAATAGAAAAGACACTCGAGATTGGATATTCAAGGTCGTAGAATTTTTTGTGGTGGATAAAACACCTGAAAATCTGAAAGTTCGACTTGCCTCTATTCACTTCTTTGGTGAAGCTGCTACTTGGCATCGCTCTTTCAAGTCTAATACTCTCACACTTGAAACAAGTTACAAGAAAAATCATCCTCCAAATCATTCATGAAACCTTGAAAACAAGGTTCTTTCGACAAGAGGGATTTGATATAGGAATATTTGTTAGTTAAGATTCATTATATATATTCCTTTTTAGTTTAGGTTTTCTTTTTCTTTCTCAAACTATTTCTTATATAAAGACACTTGTAGCCTCAACTTTTGAATCATCAATAAAAGTTCATGCAACTTTGTGTTTTTGAGTTCTTAGAACGATTAATAACGCATTGCTTTTCTATTAGAATTTTCTTCGTTTAGTTTTTTTTCTCAAAGGTATCATAGCCAACACTTTTCTCGGAGTACAAACATTGTGTCAAAGAAAGAGTTGGGCAAAGAAACAGAGGAAACCCTTGAATCCAGTCTCGGCGAAAGGATTGAATGGTTGGAGAAGATGATACTTACACAAGGTAATATCCTAACAACTCAAGGCGCACGATTTGCTTCTCAGGTGGATTGAATTTCTGAGACTATTAAAAGAACTTTTTCCATACATGATGGCGTTGGTGAAGCAAGCTTTACCTGCACTACCGGCTTCTTCCTCACCAACAGTAGACATCGAGCACACTTCAACCTACAACTCAATTCCTCTGGTTTCATCAAATTAAATTCTTCCGACTCGAGGTAATGAAAACAACTTTGGCTCCATTAATAGGACCTTATGCGGGAGTAACTCGATTGGGAAGGATTGCATTCCCACAGTTTAATAGAAAAGACACTCGAGATTGGATATTCAAGGTCGTAGAATTTTTTGTGGTGAATAAAACACCTGAAAGTCTGAAAGTTCGACTTGCCTTTATTCACTTCTTTGGTGAAGCTGCTACTTGGCATCACTCTTTCAAGCCTAATACTCTCACACTTGAAACAAGTTACAAGAAAAATCATCCTCCAAATCATTCATGAAACCTTGAGAACAAGGTTCTTTCGACAAGGGGGATTTGATATAGGAATATTTGTTAGTTAAGATTCATTATATCTTTTCCTTTTTATTTTAGGTTTTCTTTTTCTTTCTCAAACTACTTCTTATATAAAGACACTTGTAGCCTCAACTTTTGAATCATCAATAAAAGTTCATGCAACTTTGTGTTTTTGAGTTCTTAGAACGATTAATAACGCATTGCTTTTCTATTAGAATTTTCTTCGTTTAGTTTTTTTTCTCAAAGGTATCATAGCCAACACTTTTCTCGGAGTACAAACATTGTGTCAAAGAAAGAGTTGGGCAAAGAAACAGAGGAAACCCTTGAATCCAGTCTCGGCGAAAGGATTGAATGGTTGGAGAAGATGATACTTACACAAGGTAATATCCTAACAACTCAAGGCGCACGATTTGCTTCTCAGGTGGATTGAATTTCTGAGACTATTAAAAGAACTTTTTCCATACATGATGGCGTTGGTGAAGCAAGCTTTACCTGCACTACCGGCTTCTTCCTCACCAACAGTAGACATCGAGCACACTTCAACCTACAACTCAATTCCTCTGGTTTCATCAAATTAAATTCTTCCGACTCGAGGTAATGAAACAACTTTGGCTCCATTAATAGGACCTTATGCGGGAGTAACTCGATTGGGAAGGATTGCATTCCCACAGTTTAATAGAAAAGACACTCGAGATTGGATATTCAAGGTCGTAGAATTTTTTGTGGTGGATAAAACACCTGAAAATCTGAAAGTTCGACTTGCCTCTATTCACTTCTTTGGTGAAGCTGCTACTTGGCATCGCTCTTTCAAGTCTAATACTCTCACACTTGAAACAAGTTACAAGAAAAATCATCCTCCAAATCATTCATGAAACCTTGAAAACAAGGTTCTTTCGACAAGAGGGATTTGATATAGGAATATTTGTTAGTTAAGATTCATTATATATATTCCTTTTTAGTTTAGGTTTTCTTTTTCTTTCTCAAACTATTTCTTATATAAAGACACTTGTAGCCTCAACTTTTGAATCATCAATAAAAGTTCATGCAACTTTGTGTTTTCGAGTTCTTAGAACAATTAATAACGCATTGCTTTTCTATTAGAATTTTCTTCGTTTAGTTTTTTTTCTCAAAGGTAGCATAGCCAACACTTTTCTCGGGCTACAAACATTGTGTCAAAGAAAAATTTGGGCAAAGGAACAGAGGAAACCCTTGAATCAAGTCTCAACGAAAGGATTGAATCGTTGGAGAAGATGATGCTTACACAAGGTAATATCCTAACAACTCAAGGCGAACGATTTGCTTCTCAGGTGGATTGAATTTCTGAGACTATTAAAAGAACTTTTTCCATACATGATGGCGTTGGTGAAGCAAGCTTTACCTGCACTACCGGCTTCTTCCTCACCAACAGTAGACATCGAGCACACTTCAACCTACAACTCAATTCCTCTGGTTTCATCAAATTAAATTCTTCCGACTCGAGGTAATGAAACAACTTTGGCTCCATTAATAGGACCTTATGCGGGAGTAACTCGATTGGGAAGGATTGCATTCCCACAGTTTAATAGAAAAGACACTCGAGATTGGATATTCAAGGTCGTAGAATTTTTTGTGGTGGATAAAACACCTGAAAATCTGAAAGTTCGACTTGCCTCTATTCACTTCTTTGGTGAAGCTGCTACTTGGCATCGCTCTTTCAAGTCTAATACTCTCACACTTGAAACAAGTTACAAGAAAAATCATCCTCCAAATCATTCATGAAACCTTGAAGACAAGGTTCTTTCGACAAGGGGGATTTGATATAGGAATATTTGTTAGTTAAGATTCATTATATATATTCCTTTTTAGTTTAGGTTTTCTTTTTCTTTCTCAAACTACTTTCTTATATAAAGACACTAGTAGCCTCAACTTTTGAATCATCAATAAAAGTTCCTAGACAACTTTGTGTTTTTGAGTTCTTAGAACAATTAATAACGCATTGCTTTTCTATTAGAATTTTCTTCGTTTAGTTTTTTCTTCTCAAAGGTAGCATAGCCAACACTTTTCTCGGGCTACAAACATTGTGTCAAAGAAAAATTTGGGCAAAGGAACAGAGGAAACCCTTGAATCAAGTCTCGGCGAAAGGATTGAATCGTTGCAGAAGATGATACTTACACAACGTAATATCCTAACAAATCAAGGCGAACGATTTGCTTCTCAGGTGGATTGAATTTCTGAGACTATTAAAATAACTTTTTCCATTCATGATGGCGTTGGTGAAGCAAGCTTTACCTGCACTACCGGCTTCTTCCTCACCGATAGTAGACATAGAGCACACTTAAACCTACAACTCAATTCCTCCGGTTCCATCAAATTAAATTCTTGTGACTCGAGGTAATGACACAACTTTGACTCCATTAATAGGACTGTATGCGGGAGTAACTCGATTGGGAAAGATTGAATTCCCACAGTTCAATGAAAAAGACACTCTATATTGTATATTCAAGGTGGAAGAGTTTTTTTAAGGTGGACAAAACACCTGAAAATCTGAAAGTTCGACTCGCCTCTATTCACTTCTTCGGTGAAGCTGCTACTTGGCATCGCTCTTTCACGCCTAATGCTCTCACACTTGAAACAAGATATAAGAAAAAGCATCCTCCAGATCATTTATGAAACCTGGAGGACAAGGTTCTTTCGACAAGATTGATTTGATATAGGAATATTTGTTAGTTAAGATTCATTATATCTATTCCTTTTTAGTTTAGGTTTTCTTTTTCTTTCTCAAACTATTTCATATATAAAGACACTTGCAGCCTCCACTTTTTAATTATCAATAAAAGTTCCTCCAACTTTGTGTTTTTGAGTTCTTAGAACAATTAATAAAGCATTGCTTTTCTATTAGAATTTTCTCTGTTATTTTTTTTTCTCAAAGGTATCATAGCCTACACTTTTCTCGGACTACAAACATTGTGTCAAAGAAAAAGTTGGGCAAAGAAACAGAGGACACCCTTGAATCCAGTCTCGACGAAAGGATTGAATCGTTGGAAAAGATGATGGTTACACAAGGTAATATCCTAACAGCTCAAGGCGAACGATTTGCTTCTCAGGTGGATTGAATTTCTGAGACTATTAAAAGAACTTTTTCCATACATGATGGCGTTGGTGAAGCAAGCTTTACCTGCACTACCGGCTTCTTCCTCACCAACAGTAGACATCGAGCACACTTCAACCTACAACTCAATTCCTCTGGTTTCATCAAATTAAATTCTTCCGACTCGAGGTAATGAAACAACTTTGGCTCCATTAATAGGACCTTATGCGGGAGTAACTCGATTGGGAAGGATTGAATTCCCACAGTTTAATAGAAAAGACACTCGAGATTGGATATTCAAGGTCGAAGAATTTTTTGTTGTGGATAAAACACCTGAAAATCTGAAAGTTCAACTTGCCTCTATTCACTTCTTTGGTGAAGCTGCTACTTGGCATCGGTCTTTCAAGCCTAATGCTCTCACACTTGAAACAAGTTACAAGAAAAATCATCCTCCAAATCATTCATGAAACCTTGACGACAAGGTTCTTTCGACAAGGGGGATTTGATATAGGAAAATTTGTTAGTTAAGATTCATTATATCTTTTCCTTTTTATTTTAGGTTTTCTTTTTCTTTCTCAAACTACTTCTTATAAATAGACACTTGTAGCCTCAACTTTTGAATCATCAATAAAAGTTCCTGCAAGTTTGTGTTTTTGAGTTCTTAGAAAAATTAATAAAGCATTGCTTTTCTATTAGAATTTTCTTCGTTTAGTTTTTTTTCTCAAAGGTATCATAGCCAACACTTTTCTCGGAGTACAAACATTGTGTCAAAGAAAAAGTTGGGCAAAGAAACAGAGGAAACCCTTGAATCCAGTCTCGACGAAAGGATTGCATCGTTGGAGAAGATGATGCTTACACAAGATAATATCCTAACAGCTCAAGGCGAACGATTGGCTTCTCAGGAGGATTGAATTTCTCAGACTATTAAAAGAACTTTTTCCATACATGATGGCGTTGGTGAAGCAAGCTTTACCTGCACAACCGGCTTCTTCCCCAGCAAAATTAGACATCGAGCACACTTCAACCTAGAACTCAATTCCTCTGGTTTCATCAAATTAAATTCTTTCGACTCGAGGTAATGAAACAACTTTGGCTCTATTAATAGGATCTTATGCGGGAGTAAATCGATTGGGAAGGATTGAATTCCCACAGTTGAATAGAAATGACACTCGAGATTGGATATTCAAGGTCGAAGAGTTTTTTGTGGTGGTTAAAACACCTGAAAATCTGAAAGTTCGACTCGCCTCTATTCACTTCTTTGGTGAAGCTGCTACTTGGCATCGGTCTTTCAAGCCTAATGCTCTCACACTTGAAACAAGTTACATGAAAAAGCATCCTCCAGATCATTCATGAAACCTTGAGGACAAGGTTCTTTCGAGAAGGTGGATTTGATATAGGAATATTTGTTATTTAAGATTCATTATATATTTTCCTTTTTATTTTAGGTTTTCTTTTTCTTTCTCAAACTACTTCTTATAAAAAGACACTAGTAGCCTCAACTTTTGACTCATATATAAAAGTTTTTACAAGTTTGTGTTTTTGAGTTCTTAGAACAATTAATAAAGCATTGCTTTTCTATTAGAATTTTCTTCGTTTAGTTTTTTTTCTCAAAGGTATCATAGCCAACACTTTTCTCGGAGTACAAACATTGTGTCAAAGCAAAAGTTGGGCAAAGAAACAGAGGAAACCCTTGAATCCATTCTCGACGAAAGGATTGCATCGTTGGAGAAGATGATGCTTACACAAGATAATATCCTAACAGCTCAAGGCGAACGATTGGCTTCTCAGGAGGATTGAATTTCTCAGACTATTAAAAGAACTTTTTCCATACATGATGGCGTTGGTGAAGCAAGCTTTACCTGCCCAACCGGCTTCTTGCCCAGCAACAGTAGACATCGAGCACACTTCAACCTACAACTCAATTCCTCTGGTTTCATCAAATTAAATTCTTTCGACTCGAGGTAATGAAACAACTTTGGCTCTATTGATAGGATCTTATGCGGGAGTAACTCGATTGGGTAGGATTGAATTCCCACAGTTGAATAGAAAAGACACTCGAGATTGGATATTCAAGGCTGAAGAGTTTTTTGTGGTGGTTAAAACACCTGAAAATCTGAAAGTTCGACTCGCCTCTATTCACTTCTTTGGTGAAGCTGCTACTTGGCATCGGTCTTTCAAGCCTAATGCTCTCACACTTGAAACAAGTTACATGAAAAAGCATCCTCCAGATCATTCATGAAACCTTAAGGACAAGGTTCTTTCGAGAAGGTGGATTTGATATAGGAATATTTGTTATTTAAGATTCATTATATATTTTCCTTTTTATTTTAGGTTTTCTTTTTCTTTCTCAAACTACTTCTTATAAAAAGACACTAGTAGCCTCAACTTTTGAATCATCAATAAAAGTTCCTACAAGTTTGTGTTTTTGAGTTCTTAGAACAATTAATAAAGCATTGCTTTTCTATTAGAATTTTCTTCGTTTAGTTTTTTTTCTCAAAGGTATCATAGCCAACACTTTTCTCGGAGTACAAACATTGTGTCAAAGAAAAAGTTGGGCAAAGAAACAGTGGAAACCCTTGAATCCAGTCTCGGCGAAAGGATTGAATCGTTGGAGAAGATGATACTTACACAACGTAATATCCTAACAAATCAAGGCGAACGATTTGCTTCTCAGGTGGATTGAATTTCTGAGACTATTAAAATAACTTTTTCCATTCATGATGGCGTTGGTGAAGCAAGCTTTACCTGCACTACCGGCTTCTTCCTCACCGATAGTTAGACATAGAGCACACTTAAACCTACAACTCAATTCCTCCCGGTTCCATCAAATTAAATTCTTGTGACTCGAGGTAATGACACAACTTTGACCTCCATTAATAGGACTGTATGCGGGAGTAAACTCGATTGGGAAAGATTGAATTCCCACAGTTCAATGAAAAAGACACCTCTATATTGTATATTCAAGGTGGAAGAGTTTTTTTAAGGTGGACAAAACACCTGAAAATCTGAAAGTTCGACTCGCCTCTATTCACTTCTTCGGTGAAGCTTGCTTACTTGGCATCGCTCTTTCACGCCTAATGCTCTCGACACCTTTGAAACAAGATATAAGAAAAAGCATCCTCCAGATCATTTATGAAACCTGGAGGACAAGGTTCTTTCGACAAGATTGATTTGATATAGGAATATTTGTTAGTTAAGATTCATTATATCTATTCCTTTTTAGTTTAGGTTTTCTTTTTCTTTCTCAAACTATTTCATATATAAAGACACTTGCAGCCTCCACTTTTTAATTATCAATAAAAGTTCCTCCAACTTTGTGTTTTTGAGTTCTTAGAACAATTAATAAAGCATTGCTTTTCTATTAGAATTTTCTCTGTTATTTTTTTTTTCTCAAAGGTATCATAGCCTACACTTTTCTCGGACTACAAACATTGTGTCAAAGAAAAAGTTGGGCAAAGAAACAGAGGACACCCTTGAATCCAGTCTCGACGAAAGGATTGAATCGTTGGAAAAGATGATGGTTACACAAGGTAATATCCTAACAGCTCAAGGCGAACGATTTGCTTCTCAGGAGTGGATTGAATTTCCTGAGACTATTAAAAGAACTTTTTCCATACATGATGGTGTTGGTGAAGCAAGCGTTACCTGCACTACCGGCTTTTTCCTCACCAACAGTAGACATCGAGCACACTTCAACCTACAACTCAATTCCTCTGGTTTCATCAAATTAAATTCTTCCGACTCGAGGTAATGAAACAACTTTGGCTCCATTAATAGGACCTTATGCGGGAGTAACTCGATTGGGAAGGATTGAATTCCCACAGTTTAATAGAAAAGACACTCGAGATTGGATATTCAAGGTCGAAGAATTTTTTGTTGTGGATAAAACACCTGAAAATCTGAAAGTTCGACTTGCCTCTATTCACTTCTTTGGTGAAGCTGCTACTTGGCATCGGTCTTTCAAGCCTAATGCTATCACACTTGAAACAAGTTACAAGAAAAATCATCCTCCAAATCATTCATGAAACCTTGAGAACAAGGTTCTTTCGACAAGGGGGATTTGATATAGGAAAATTTGTTAGTTAAGATTCATTATATCTTTTCCATTTTATTCTAGGTTTTCTTTTTCTTTCTCAAACTACTTCTTATAAAAAGACACTTGTAGCCTCAACTTTTGAATCATCAATAAAAGTTTCTGCAAGTTTGTGTTTTTGAGTTCTTAGAACAATTAATAAAGCATTGCTTTTCTATTAGAATTTCCTTCGTTTAGTTTTTTTTTTCTCAAAGGTATCATAGCCAACACTTTTCTCGGACTACAAAAATTGTGTCAAAGAAAAATTTGGGCAAAGGAACAGAGGAAAACCTTGAATCCAGTCTCAACGAAAGGATTGAATCGTTGGAGAAGATGATGCTTACACAAGGTAATATCCTAACAGCTCAAGGCGAACGATTGGCTTCTCAGGTAGATTGAATTTCTGAGACTATTAAAAGAATTTTTTCCACACATGATGGGGTTGGTGAAGCAAGCTTTACCTGCACTACCTGCTTCTTCCTTATTGACAGTAGACATCGAGCACACTGCAACCTACAACTCAATTCCTTCGGTTCCATCAAATAAAAATCTTCCGACTCGAGGTAATGACACAACTTTGGCTCCATTAATAGGACCTTATGCGGGAGTAACTCGATTGGGAAGGATTGAATTCCCACAGTTTTATAGAAAAGACACTCGAGATTGGATATTCAAGGTCGAAGAGTTTTTTGAGGTGGATAAAACACCTGAAAATCTGAAAGTTCGACTTGCCTCTATTCACTTCTTTGGTGAAGCTGCTACTTGGCATCGCTCTTTCAAGCCTAATGCTCTCACACTTGAAACAAGTTACAAGAAAAATCATCCTCCAAATCATTCATGAAACCTTGAGAACAAGGTTCTTTCGACAAGGGGGATTTGATATAGGAAAATTTGTTAGTTAAGATTCATTATATCTTTTCCATTTTATTCTAGGTTTTCTTTTTCTTTCTCAAACTACTTCTTATAAAAAGACTCTTGTAGACTCAACTTTTGAATCATCAATAAAAGTTTCTGCAAGTTTGTGTTTTTGAGTTCTTAGAACAATTAATAAAGCATTGCTTTTCTATTAGAATTTCCTTCGTTTAGTTTTTTTTTTCTCAAAGGTATCATAGCCAACACTTTTCTCGGACTACAAACATTGTGTCAAAGAAAAATTTGGGCAAAGGAACAGAGGAAACCCTTGAATCCAGTCTCAACGAAAGGATTGAATCGTTGGAGAAGATGATGCTTACACAAGGTAATATCCTAACAGTTCAAGGCGAACGATTGGCTTCTCAGGTAGATTGAATTTCTGAGACTATTAAAAGAATTTTTTCCACACATGATGGGGTTGGTGAAGCAAGCTTTACCTGCACTACCTGCTTCTTCCTTATTGAAAGTAGACATCGAGCACACTGCAACCTACAACTCAATTCCTTCGGTTCCATCAAATAAAAATCTTCCGACTCGAGGTAATGACACAACTTTGGCTCCATTAATAGGACCTTATGCGGGAGTAACTCGATTGGGAAGGATTGAATTCCCACAGTTTTATAGAAAAGACACTCGAGATTGGATATTCAAGGTCGAAGAGTTTTTTGAGGTGGATAAAACACCTGAAAATCTGAAAGTTCGACTTGCCTCTATTCACTTCTTTGGTGAAGCTGCTACTTGGCATCGCTCTTTCAAGCCTAATGCTCTCACACTTGAAACAAGTTACAAGAAAAATCATCCTCCAAATCATTCATGAAACCTTGAGGACACAAGGTTCTTTCGACAAGATTGATTTGATATAGGAATATTTGTTAGTTAAGATTCATTATATCTTTTCCTTTTTATTTTAGGTTTTCTTTTTCTTTCTCAAACTACTTCTTATAAAAAGACACTTGTAGCCTCAACTTTTGAATCATCAATAAAAGTTCCTGCAAGTTTGTGTTTTTGAGTTCTTAGAACAATTAATAAAGCATTGCTTTTCTATTAAAATTTCCTTCGTTTAGTTTTTTTTTCTCAAAGGTATCATAGCCAACACTTTTCTCGGGCTACAAACATTGTGTCAAAGAAAAATTTGGGCAAAGGAACAGAGGAAACCCTTGAATCAAGTCTCAACGAAAGGATTGAATCGTTGGAGAAGATGATGCTTACACAAGGTAATATCCTAACAACTCAAGGCGAACGATTTGCTTCTCAGCTGGATTGAATTTCTGAGACTATTAAAAGAACATTTTCCATACATGATGGCGTTGGTGAAGCAAGCTTTACCTGCACTACCGGCTTCTTCCTTACCAACAGTAGACATCGAGCACACTTCAACCTACAACTCAATTCCTCTGGTTTCATCAAATTAAATTCTTCCGACTCGAGGTAATGAAACAACTTTGGCTCCATTAATAGGACCTTATGCGGGAGTAACTCGATTGGGAAGAATTGAATTCCCACAGTTTAATAGAAAAGACACTCGAGATTGGATATTTAAGGTCGAAGAATTTTTTGTGGTGGATAAAACACCTGAAAATTTGAAATTTCGACTTGCCTCTATTCACTTCTTTGGTGAAGCTGCTACTTGGCATCGCTCTTTCAAGCCTAATGCTCTCACACTTGAAACAAGTTACAAGAAAAATCATCCTCCAAATCATTCATGAAACCTTGAGGACAAGGTTCTTTCGACAAGGGGGATTTGATATAGGAAAATTTGTTAGTTAAGATTCATTATATCTTTTCCTTTTTATTTTAGGTTTTCTTTTTCTTTCTTAATCTACTTCTTATAAAAAGACACTTGTAGCCTCAACTTTTGAATCATCAATAAAAGTTCCTGCAAGTTTGTGTTTTTGAGTTCTTAGAACAATTAATAAAGCATTGCTTTTCTATTAGAATTTTCTTCGTTTAGTTTTTTTTCTCAAAGGTATCATAGCCAACACTTTTCTCGGAGTACAAACATTGTGTCAAGGAAAAATTTGGGCAAAGAAACAGAGGAAACCCTTGAATCCAGTCTCGACGAAAGGATTGCATCGTTGGAGAAGATGATGCTTACACAAGATAATATCCTAACAGCTCAAGGCGAACGATTGGCTTCTCAGGAGGATTGAATTTCTCAGACTATTAAAAGAACTTTTTCCATACATGATGGCGTTGGTGAAGCAAGCTTTACCTGCACAACCGGCTTCTTCCCCAGCAACAGTAGACATCGAGCACACTTCAACCTACAACTCAATTCCTCTGGTTTTATCAAATTAAATTCTTTCGACTCGAGGTAATGAAACAACTTTGGCTCTATTAATAGGATCTTATGCGGGAGTAACTCGATTGGGAAGGATTGAATTCCCACAGTTGAATAGAAAAGACACTCGAGATTGGATATTCAAGGTCGAAGAGTTTTTTGTGGTGGTTAAAACACCTGAAAATCTGAAAGTTCGACTCGCCTCTATTCACTTCTTTGGTGAAGCTGCTACTTGGCATCGCTCTTTCAAGCCTAATGCTCTAACACTTGAAACAAGTTACATGAAAAAGCATCCTCCAGATCATTCATGAAACCTTGAGGACAAGGTTCTTTCGACAAGGGGGATTTGATATAGGAAAATTTGTTAGTTAAGATTCATTATATCTTTTCCTTTTTATTTTAGGTTTTCTTTTTCTTTCTCAAACTACTTCTTATAAAAAGACACTTGTAGCCTCAACTTTTGAATCATCAATAAAAGTTCCTGCAAGTTTGTGTTTTTGAGTTCTTAGAACAATTAATAAAGCATTGCTTTTCTATTAAAATTTCCTTCGTTTAGTTTTTTTTTCTCAAAGGTATCATAGCCAACACTTTTCTCGGGCTACAAACATTGTGTCAAAGAAAAATTTGGGCAAAGGAACAGAGGAAACCCTTGAATCAAGTCTCAACGAAAGGATTGAATCGTTGGAGAAGATGATGCTTACACAAGGTAATATCCTAACAACTCAAGGCGAACGATTTGCTTCTCAGCTGGATTGAATTTCTGAGACTATTAAAAGAACATTTTCCATACATGATGGCGTTGGTGAAGCAAGCTTTACCTGCACTACCGGCTTCTTCCTTACCAATAGTAGACATCGAGCACACTTCAACCTACAACTCAATTACTCTGGTTTCATCAAATTAAATTCTTCCGACTCGAGGTAATGAAACAACTTTGGCTCCATTAATAGGACCTTATGCGGGAGTAACTCGATTGGGAAGGATTGAATTCCCACAATTTAATAGAAAAGACACTCGAGATTGGATATTTAAGGTCGAAGAATTTTTTGTGGTGGATAAAACACCTGAAAATTTGAAATTTCGACTTGCCTCTATTCACTTCTTTGGTGAAGCTGCTAC
This sequence comes from Lepidium sativum, assembly GCA_023374145.1. NCBI lineage: Eukaryota > Viridiplantae > Streptophyta > Magnoliopsida > Brassicales > Brassicaceae > Lepidium > Lepidium sativum. The sequence continues at coordinate 14,592 of JAKUCM010004935.1, forward strand.
TTGGCATCGCTCTTTCAAGCCTAATGCTCTCACACTTGAAACAAGTTACAAGAAAAATCATCCTCCAAATCATTCATGAAACCTTGAGGACAAGGTTCTTTCGACAAGGGGGATTTGATATAGGAAAATTTGTTAGTTAAGATTCATTATATCTTTTCCTTTTTATTTTAGGTTTTCTTTTTCTTTCTTAATCTACTTCTTATAAAAAGACACTTGTAGCCTCAACTTTTGAATCATCAATAAAAGTTCCTGCAAGTTTGTGTTTTTGAGTTCTTAGAACAATTAATAAAGCATTGCTTTTCTATTAGAATTTTCTTCGTTTAGTTTTTTTTCTCAAAGGTATCATAGCCAACACTTTTCTCGGAGTACAAACATTGTGTCAAGGAAAAAGTTGGGCAAAGAAACAGAGGAAACCCTTGAATCCAGTCTCGACGAAAGGATTGCATCGTTGGAGAAGATGATGCTTACACAAGATAATATCCTAACAGCTCAAGGCGAACGATTGGCTTCTCAGGAGGATTGAATTTCTCAGACTATTAAAAGAACTTTTTCCATACATGATGGCGTTGGTGAAGCAAGCTTTACCTGCACAACCGGCTTCTTCCCCAGCAACAGTAGACATCGAGCACACTTCAACCTACAACTCAATTCCTCTGGTTTTATCAAATTAAATTCTTTCGACTCGAGGTATGAAACAACTTTGGCTCTATTAATAGGATCTTATGCGGGAGTAACTCGATTGGGAAGGATTGAATTCCCACAGTTGAATAGAAAAGACACTCGAGATTGGATATTCAAGGTCGAAGAGTTTTTTTGTGGTGGTTAAAACACCTGAAAATCTGAAAGTTCGACTCGCCTCTATTCACTTCTTTGGTGAAGCTGCTACTTGGCATCGCTCTTTCAAGCCTAATGCTCTAACACTTGAAACAAGTTACATGAAAAAGCATCCTCCAGATCATTCATGAAACCTTGAGGACAAGGTTCTTTCGACAAGGGGGATTTGATATAGGAAAATTTGTTAGTTAAGATTCATTATATCTTTTCCTTTTTATTTTAGGTTTTCTTTTTCTTTCTCAAACTACTTCTTATAAAAAGACACTTGTAGCCTCAACTTTTGAATCATCAATAAAAGTTCCTGCAAGTTTGTGTTTTTGAGTTCTTAGAACAATTAATAAAGCATTGCTTTTCTATTAAAATTTCCTTCGTTTAGTTTTTTTTTCTCAAAGGTATCATAGCCAACACTTTTCTCGGGCTACAAACATTGTGTCAAAGAAAAATTTGGGCAAAGGAACAGAGGAAACCCTTTGAATCAAGTCTCAACGAAAGGATTGAATCGTTGGAGAAGATGATGCTTACACAAGGTAATATCCTAACAACTCAAGGCGAACGATTTGCTTCTCAGCTGGATTGAATTTCTGAGACTATTAAAAGAACATTTTCCATACATGATGGCGTTGGTGAAGCAAGCTTTACCCTGCACTACCGGCTTCTTCCTTACCAACAGTAGACATCGAGCACACTTCAACCTACAACTCAATTACTCTGGTTTCATCAAATTAAATTCTTCCGACTCGAGGTAATGAAACAACTTTGGCTCCATTAATAGGACCTTATGCGGGAGTAACTCGATTGGGAAGGATTGAATTCCCACAGTTTAATAGAAAAGACACTCGAGATTGGATATTTAAGGTCGAAGAATTTTTTGTGGTGGATAAAACACCTGAAAATTTGAAATTTCGACTTGCCTCTATTCACTTCTTTGGTGAAGCTGCTACTTGGCATCGCTCTTTCAAGCCTAATGCTCTCACACTTGAAACAAGGTTACAAGAAAAATCATCCTCAAATCATTCATGAAACCTTGAGGACAAGGTTCTTTCGACAAGGGGGATTTGATATAGGAAAATTTGTTAGTTAAGATTCATTATATCTTTTCCTTTTTATTTTAGGTTTTCTTTTTCTTTCTTAATCTACTTCTTATAAAAAGACACTTGTTGCCTCAACTTTTGAATCATCAATAAAAGTTCCTGCAAGTTTGTGTTTTTGAGTTTCTTAGAACAATTAATAAAGCATTGCTTTTCTATTAGAATTTTCTTCGTTTAGTTTTTTTTCTCAAAGGTATCATAGCCAACACTTTTCTCGGAGTACAAACATTGTGTCAAGGAAAAATTTGGGCAAAGAAACAGAGGAAACCCTTGAATCCAGTCTCGACGAAAGGATTGCATCGTTGGAGAAGATGATGCTTACACAAGATAATATCCTAACAGCTCAAGGCGAACGATTGGCTTCTCAGGAGGATTGAATTTCTCAGACTATTAAAAGAACTTTTTCCATACATGATGGCGTTGGTGAAGCAAGCTTTACCTGCACAACCGGCTTCTTCCCCAGCAACAGTAGACATCGAGCACACTTCAACCTACAACTCAATTCCTCTGGTTTCATCAAATTAAATTCTTTCGACTCGAGGTAATGAAACAACTTTGGCTCTATTAATAGGATCTTATGCGGGGAGTAACATGATTGGGAAGGATTGAATTCCCACAGTTGAATAGAAAAGACACTCGAGATTGGATATTCAAGGTCGAAGAGTTTTTTTGTGGTGGTTAAAACACCTGAAAATCTGAAAGTTCGACTCGCTTCTATTCACTTCTTTGGTGAAGCTGCTACTTGGCATCGCTCTTTCAAGCCTAATGCTCTAACACTTGAAACAAGTTACATGAAAAAGCATCCTCCAGATCATTCATGAAACCTTGAGGACAAGGTTCTTTCGACAAGGGGGATTTGATATAGGAAAATTTGTTAGTTAAGATTCATTATATCTTTTCCTTTTTATTTTAGGTTTTCTTTTTCTTTCTCAAACTACTTCTTATAAAAAGACACTTGTAGCCTCAACTTTTGAATCATCAATAAAAGTTCCTGCAAGTTTGTGTTTTTGAGTTCTCTAGAACAATTAATAAAGCATTGCTTTTCTATTAAAATTTCCTTCGTTTAGTTTTTTTTTCTCAAAGGTATCATAGCCAACACTTTTCTCGGGCTACAAACATTGTGTCAAAGAAAAATTTGGGCAAAGGAACAGAGGAAACCCTTGAATCAAGTCTCAACGAAAGGATTGAATCGTTGGAGAAGATGATGCTTACACAAGGTAATATCCTAACAACTCAAGGCGAACGATTTGCTTCTCAGCTGGATTGAATTTCTGAGACTATTAAAAGAACATTTTCCATACATGATGGCGTTGGTGAAGCAAGCTTTACCTGCACTACCGGCTTCTTCCTTACCAACAGTAGACATCGAGCACACTTCAACCTACAACTCAATTACTCTGGTTTCATCAAATTAAATTCTTCCGACTCGAGGTAATGAAACAACTTTGGCTCCATTAATAGGACCTTATGCGGGAGTAACTCGATTGGGAAGGATTGAATTCCCACAGTTTAATAGAAAAGACACTCGAGATTGGATATTTAAGGTCGAAGAATTTTTTGTGGTGGATAAAACACCTGAAAATTTGAAATTTCGACTTGCCTCTATTCACTTCTTTGGTGAAGCTGCTACTTGGCATCGCTCTTTCAAGCCTAATGCTCTCACACTTGAAACAAGTTACAAGAAAAATCATCCTCCAAATCATTCATGAAACCTTGAGGACAAGGTTCTTTCGACAAGGGGGATTTGATATAGGAAAATTTGTTAGTTAAGATTCATTATATCTTTTCCTTTTTATTTTAGGTTTTCTTTTTCTTTCTTAATCTACTTCTTATAAAAAGACACTTGTAGCCTCAACTTTTGAATCATCAATAAAAGTTCCTGCAAGTTTGTGTTTTTGAGTTCTTAGAACAATTAATAAAGCATTGCTTTTCTATTAGAATTTTCTTCGTTTAGTTTTTTTTCTCAAAGGTATCATAGCCAACACTTTTCTCGGAGTACAAACATTGTGTCAAGGAAAAAGTTGGGCAAAGAAACAGAGGAAACCCTTGAATCCAGTCTCGACGAAAGGATTGCATCGTTGGAGAAGATGATGCTTACACAAGATAATATCCTAACAGCTCAAGGCGAACGATTGGCTTCTCAGGAGGATTGAATTTCTCAGACTATTAAAAGAACTTTTTCCATACATGATGGCGTTGGTGAAGCAAGCTTTACCTGCACAACCGGCTTCTTCCCCAGCAACAGTAGACATCGAGCACACTTCAACCTACAACTCAATTCCTCTGGTTTTATCAAATTAAATTCTTTCGACTCGAGGTAATGAAACAACTTTGGCTCTATTAATAGGATCTTATGCGGGAGTAACTCGATTGGGAAGGATTGAATTCCCACAGTTGAATAGAAAAGACACTCGAGATTGGATATTCAAGGTCGAAGAGTTTTTTGTGGTGGTTAAAACACCTGAAAATCTGAAAGTTCGACTCGCCTCTATTCACTTCTTTGGTGAAGCTGCTACTTGGCATCGCTCTTTCAAGCCTAATGCTCTAACACTTGAAACAAGTTACATGAAAAAGCATCCTCCAGATCATTCATGAAACCTTGAGGACAAGGTTCTTTCGACAAGGGGGATTTGATATAGGAAAATTTGTTAGTTAAGATTCATTATATCTTTTCCTTTTTATTTTAGGTTTTCTTTTTCTTTCTCAAACTACTTCTTATAAAAAGACACTTGTAGCCTCAACTTTTGAATCATCAATAAAAGTTCCTGCAAGTTTGTGTTTTTGAGTTCTTAGAACAATTAATAAGCATTGCTTTTCTATTAAAATTTCCTTCGTTTAGTTTTTTTTTTCTCAAAGGTATCATAGCCAACACTTTTCTCGGGCTACAAACATTGTGTCAAAGAAAAATTTGGGCAAAGGAACAGAGGAAACCCTTGAATCAAGTCTCAACGAAAGGATTGAATCGTTGGAGAAGATGATGCTTACACAAGGTAATATCCTAACAACTCAAGGCGAACGATTTGCTTCTCAGCTGGATTGAATTTCTGAGACTATTAAAAGAACATTTTCCATACATGATGGCGTTGGTGAAGCAAGCTTTACCTGCACTACCGGCTTCTTCCTTACCAACAGTAGACATCGAGCACACTTCAACCTACAACTCAATTACTCTGGTTTCATCAAATTAAATTCTTCCGACTCGAGGTAATGAAAAAACTTTGGCTCCATTAATAGGACCTTATGCGGGAGTAACTCGATTGGGAAGGATTGAATTCCCACAGTTTTATAGAAAAGACACTCTAGATTGGATATTCAAGGTCGAAGAGTTTTTTGTGGTGGTTAAAACACCTGAAAATCTGAAAGTTCGACTCGCCTCTATTCACTTCTTTGGTGAAGCTGCTACTTGGCATCGGTCTTTCAAGCCTAATGCTCTCACACTTGAAACTAGATACATGAAAAAGCATCCTCCAGATCATTCATGAAACCTTGAGGACAAGGTTCTTTCGACAAGGGGGATTTGATATAGGAAAATTTGTTAGTTAAGATTCATTATATCTTTTCCTTTTTATTTTAGGTTTTCTTTTTCTTTCTTAATCTACTTCTTATAAAAAGACACTTGTAGCCTCAACTTTTGAATCATCAATAAAAGTTCCTGCAAGTTTGTGTTTTTGAGTTCTTAGAACAATTAATAAAGCATTGCTTTTCTATTAGAATTTTCTTCGTTTAGTTTTTTTTCTCAAAGGTATCATAGCCAACACTTTTCTCGGAGTACAAACATTGTGTCAAGGAAAAAGTTGGGCAAAGAAACAGAGGAAACCCTTGAATCCAGTCTCGACGAAAGGATTGCATCGTTGGAGAAGATGATGCTTACACAAGATAATATCCTAACAGCTCAAGGCGAACGATTGGCTTCTCAGGAGGATTGAATTTCTCAGACTATTAAAAGAACTTTTTCCATACATGATGGCGTTGGTGAAGCAAGCTTTACCTGCACAACCGGCTTCTTCCCCAGCAACAGTAGACATCGAGCACACTTCAACCTACAACTCAATTCCTCTGGTTTTATCAAATTAAATTCTTTCGACTCGAGGTAATGAAACAACTTTGGCTCTATTAATAGGATCTTATGCGGGAGTAACTCGATTGGGAAGGATTGAATTCCCACAGTTGAATAGAAAAGACACTCGAGATTGGATATTCAAGGTCGAAGAGTTTTTTGTGGTGGTTAAAACACCTGAAAATCTGAAAGTTCGACTCGCCTCTATTCACTTCTTTGGTGAAGCTGCTACTTGGCATCGCTCTTTCAAGCCTAATGCTCTAACACTTGAAACAAGTTACATGAAAAAGCATCCTCCAGATCATTCATGAAACCTTGAGGACAAGGTTCTTTCGACAAGGGGGATTTGATATAGGAAAATTTGTTAGTTAAGATTCATTATATCTTTTCCTTTTTATTTTAGGTTTTCTTTTTCTTTCTCAAACTACTTCTTATAAAAAGACACTTGTAGCCTCAACTTTTGAATCATCAATAAAAGTTCCTGCAAGTTTGTGTTTTTGAGTTCTTAGAACAATTAATAAAGCATTGCTTTTCTATTAAAATTTCCTTCGTTTAGTTTTTTTTTCTCAAAGGTATCATAGCCAACACTTTTCTCGGGCTACAAACATTGTGTCAAAGAAAAATTTGGGCAAAGGAACAGAGGAAACCCTTGAATCAAGTCTCAACGAAAGGATTGAATCGTTGGAGAAGATGATGCTTACACAAGGTAATATCCTAACAACTCAAGGCGAACGATTTGCTTCTCAGCTGGATTGAATTTCTGAGACTATTAAAAGAACATTTTTCATACATGATGGCGTTGGTGAAGCAAGCTTTACCTGCACTACCGGCTTCTTCCTTACCAACAGTAGACATCGAGCACACTTCAACCTACAACTCAATTCCTCTGGTTTCATCAAATTAAATTCTTCCGACTCGAGGTAATGAAACAACTTTGGCTCCATTAATAGGACCTTATGCGGGAGTAACTCGATTGGGAAGGATTGAATTCCCACAGTTTAATAGAAAAGACACTCGAGATTGGATATTTAAGGTCGAAGAATTTTTTGTGGTGGATAAAACACCTGAAAATTTGAAATTTCGACTTGCCTCTATTCACTTCTTTGGTGAAGCTGCTACTTGGCATCGCTCTTTCAAGCCTAATGCTCTCACACTTGAAACAAGTTACAAGAAAAATCATCCTCCAAATCATTCATGAAACCTTGAGGACAAGGTTCTTTCGACAAGGGGGATTTGATATAGGAAAATTTGTTAGTTAAGATTCATTATATCTTTTCCTTTTTATTTTAGGTTTTCTTTTTCTTTCTTAATCTACTTCTTATAAAAAGACACTTGTAGCCTCAACTTTTGAATCATCAATAAAAGTTCCTGCAAGTTTGTGTTTTTGAGTTCTTAGAACAATTAATAAAGCATTGCTTTTCTATTAGAATTTTCTTCGTTTAGTTTTTTTTCTCAAAGGTATCATAGCCAACACTTTTCTCGGAGTACAAACATTGTGTCAAGGAAAAAGTTGGGCAAAGAAACAGAGGAAACCCTTGAATCCAGTCTCGACGAAAGGATTGCATCGTTGGAGAAGATGATGCTTACACAAGATAATATCCTAACAGCTCAAGGCGAACGATTGGCTTCTCAGGAGGATTGAATTTCTCAGACTTATAAAAGAACTTTTTCCATACATGATGGCGTTGGTGAAGCAAGCTTTACCTGCACAACCGGCTTCTTCCCCAGCAACAGTAGACATCGAGCACACTTCAACCTACAACTCAATTCCTCTGGTTTCATCAAATTAAATTCTTTCGACTCGAGGTAATGAAACAACTTTGGCTCTATTAATAGGATCTTATGCGGGAGTAACTCGATTGGGAAGGATTGAATTCCCACAGTTGAATAGAAAAGACACTCGAGATTGGATATTCAAGGTCGAAGAGTTTTTTGTGGTGGTTAAAACACCTGAAAATCTGAAAGTTCGACTCGCCTCTATTCACTTCTTTGGTGAAGCTGCTACTTGGCATCGCTCTTTCAAGCCTAATGCTCTAACACTTGAAACAAGTTACATGAAAAAGCATCCTCCAGATCATTCATGAAACCTTGAGGACAAGGTTCTTTCGACAAGGGGGATTTGATATAGGAAAATTTGTTAGTTAAGATTCATTATATCTTTTCCTTTTTATTTTAGGTTTTCTTTATCTTTCTCAAACTACTTCTTATAAAAAGACACTTGTAGCCTCAACTTTTGAATCATCAATAAAAGTTCCTGCAAGTTTGTGTTTTTGAGTTCTTAGAACAATTAATAAAGCATTGCTTTTCTATTAAAATTTCCTTCGTTTAGTTTTTTTTTCTCAAAGGTATCATAGCCAACACTTTTCTCGGGGTACAAACATTGTGTCAAAGAAAAATTTGGGCAAAGGAACAGAGGAAACCCTTGAATCAAGTCTCAACGAAAGGATTGAATCGTTGGAGAAGATGATGCTTACACAAGGTAATATCCTAACAACTCAAGGCGAACGATTTGCTTCTCAGCTGGATTGAATTTCTGAGACTATTAAAAGAACATTTTCCATACATGATGGCGTTGGTGAAGCAAGCTTTACCTGCACTACCGGCTTCTTCCTTACCAACAGTAGACATCGAGCACACTTCAACCTACAACTCAATTACTCTGGTTTCATCAAATTAAATTCTTCCGACTCGAGGTAATGAAACAACTTTGGCTCCATTAATAGGACCTTATGCGGGAGTAACTCGATTGGGAAGGATTGAATTCCCACAGTTTAATAGAAAAGACACTTGAGATTGGATATTTAAGGTCGAAGAATTTTTTGTGGTGGATAAAACACCTGAAAATTTGAAATTTCGACTTGCCTCTATTCACTTCTTTGGTGAAGCTGCTACTTGGCATCGCTCTTTCAAGCCTAATGCTCTCACACTTGAAACAAGTTACAAGAAAAATCATCCTCCAAATCATTCATGAAACCTTGAGGACAAGGTTCTTTCGACAAGGGGGATTTGATATAGGAAAATTTGTTAGTTAAGATTCATTATATCTTTTCCTTTTTATTTTAGGTTTTCTTTTTCTTTCTTAATCTACTTCTTATAAAAAGACACTTGTAGCCTCAACTTTTGAATCATCAATAAAAGTTCCTGCAAGTTTGTGTTTTTGAGTTCTTAGAACAATTAATAAAGCATTGCTTTTCTATTAGAATTTTCTTCGTTTAGTTTTTTTTCTCAAAGGTATCATAGCCAACACTTTTCTCGGAGTACAAACATTGTGTCAAGGAAAAAGTTGGGCAAAGAAACAGAGGAAACCCTTGAATCCAGTCTCGACGAAAGGATTGCATCGTTGGAGAAGATGATGCTT
>JAKUCM010004936.1:0-49310 GCA_023374145.1 Lepidium sativum
GTGTTATTGTATCACAGAGGCAATGTCGGTGGTGTGACCGTGACGGTGGCTGGTTTTGACCTAAATCCCCTTTGCATTGCTCTTTAGATCAAATTTTGTTAATCCAATAATTGACAGGAAGGATATAACTAACACACGACATCCATATAAAAAACTTATGAATTCTTAGATAAGATTTAAACTTATCCTTAAATCAGTTTTTTACGGATTCTTTTTCATAGCCCGAAAAGTTTGTTTTCTTCAATTATGAAAGCTAAAAACATTCGTCAACTTTGGAACACTTTTGCTAGTGTAAACTACGTAAATTTGGTATACTTGCTACATGGTTTCGATCCATTTTCTTGCATTCATTACAATATGTCAAAGCACATCATTAGCAGCAACATATTAAAGATGCAATTTTCAATATTGATTATTAATCCCAAATACATTGTTACAATCTCCAAAACTGAAATTGACCAATTTTTATCATCTTAAAAATTCATACATGTTTTTATCAAAAAAAAAAATCATACATGTCAACATTATGATAAGTGCCGAAATCAAAACGTCCATATGATATCAAAACAATTCAAAAACATTGACACGATCAATTTCTATTCCGTTTTCTTTTCTTCCATGTAGTATTTTTAATATTTAAAGTCATTTCCAATCTAATACTAAAACATTTCAACCAAACGCTAAATTTTACACAATAATAGTATGATTCACCTTTTTGTTACAGTATTATACTATATTTGTGTTGCTATTATAGCAAACTGTAAAAATAAAATTATTATTTATAATATATAATTTAAACAAATGTAATTAACAATAGAAAGTCACATAACGTTTTAAATGGATTACGCACATGTAACGACGAAACGACAAATGAGGATTCGATAATCACTTCAGATTATTTATTTATGTTTAAGTAATTATCAGCATACGCTGTTAAATTAAATAAAAAAAATCTTTAAAATTAAATTAAAGTATTTGATAAAAATGTTATCAAAGCACATATTTTGTAGTTTTGAACCAGTTTAACGAAAATTTTACTTAAATCACTAAAACACTTAATTGTAAAACTAAAATCAAACTACATTAGAACAATTTTTCAATTCCAAAAATATTTCAATTGACTGATCTTAATGTTATCTTAATCAACAAATTATAATAATAAGAATTTTTAATAATATAATATTAAAAATATGTGTTTTAATGTAAGATTTGATGTTGTGGTTGGAGATAAAAAAATTTTAATGTGAAAACTACACCAAATATAGTGTATGTGGTCAGAGATGAGGTTAAAGCATTATACTATTTCAATTTTAGTGTTGTGGTCGGAGATGAAGTAGTGGATTATATGCTATTTCAATTTTAGTACCATTCACAATCACATCTTTGGAAACACGGCACTGGATAAGTGATGAACATCATTAAAGTAGTGTGTCAGATATTCAGAGAATTGTAACTTGTGGTTGCATTTTGAAAACCCAAAATGGCATAACTTACCAATAAAACCAAACCAACCAATGACCACACCAATCAGTAACAGTGGTCCATTATCCCATCTCACATCACATCAAATCATTAATACCTTTTGTTTCCAATTTTCTTTTGGCAATTTACATGCAAGTTTACAACTTTTTACTGCCCAATGCCAACATTGAGTGCTCCCTCTCATCATTGTAGGCTTTTTCCGAAACCTTTTTGTACCTTTCCCTGTCTCATTCAATCTTTCAGATTTACATTCAAAACACAATCAAATGGAGAAACCTTCACAAGCTTGGTTAAGGCTCCTCATGAACAGCCTGAAGATTTCGATTGGATTATAACCCGCGCTCCTGAAGCAAGCCTGTATACGATCGATACATATTTAAAATGTAATATGAATCAAGATAAGAATGATATGTTCATATCAATACATAGTACAAGATTTAAGCTGTTTATGTTTTACCTTTCGTCGATCTCAGTCACTTTCTCCTTGTCTTCTCTGTAAGAATCGGAATTCCTCAAAGATTCAGACATTCTTTTACTGCACATATCAGATTCTACTAATGAGTCTCTTCTCTTGTTTGAGACAGGAGATCTCATGGACTCGCTGCCTGCTTGTTGTTTGCTTATTATAGAAGAAGCCTTTCTTGAGCCTGAACTGTATTTCGAATCACTGGTTTTTGAGTCTCCGTTCTCTGTTACACCCATTTGATTTGACGCCCTGAAAAACTCAGATGAGATAAGTCCTCAAGAATTCAAAGAGATGGAGTTTACTACTCAAATTAAGAAAAGTTCCAATCTCAGATTATAACCCAAACAATAGAAATGAATGTCATACACTTTGAGATTGTGGAAAATCTCAAAGGCAGAGACTTTTGTACTCTTAGATATTTTACTCTTTGGTTCTTAAAGGACATTCCACTTATGGATACCATTAGTATAATTACATTTTAGAAAACACAAACCGTCTTCAAATTGAAACATAAAACAGCATTCAGATAAACAGATTCAGGCAATCATTTGCAGGACTATTTTCGAAATGATTTAGAAATCTACCTGTCACCATTGTAGGATGAAGAACGCTTAAGAGAAGCATTACCATCCACTGCATCCTTCTTCTGTAGCTTTGTGTCGACCAAACTGCCGCTAAAATATTCTTTCTCCTCCAGTCTCAGTCCCATTAGGCTCCCAGTTTCTGACAAACGGTCAAGATCTCCCATCATAAAGGACGAGGAGACAAAAGGAGATGGAAACTTCGAGTAGCCAAATTTTGGTTTGTAAGTAGGGACAAGGCCAAAATTGTTATCCTTGACTGATATTGAACCACATGATATCAACTGCATCAGCATACTTGAGGCCCTAAGCCTCGAATTAGCAGGCATTCGTAAATCTTCTTGTTCAAGAATCCTAAAACTATTCATCTTACTGACATCAGCTCTTATTAGAGACTCCAAAGTATCTGTCTTTGCTCCCAACGAAGAAGCACTGTTAGAAAAAGGTGGAGAGACAGAGTTTCTTGATATTTCTGCACTCTCCCTCTCCTTCCCCGCACACGAAGTCTCACTAACAATATTATTTTCACTGAATTCAAGTTCAGATGACCCACTATCATCAGTTGAAACACCTCTACTAAGAGTCTCTACATGTTTTTTAGAACAGACACTCATAGTTTCATCGGTTTGCGTAGAAGCATCTGCGAGTCCCTCGCTCTTATACACCTTGTACTCAGCCAAACACCAAGAAGATGAGTTCTTAGCATCTCTAGAATCAGGCGATACACCAGAAGATGAAACAGAGCGTAGAGCTGGAGGAGAAAGCTCATCATCTTCTTGAGAGTGCTTATTAGTCCCTTTTCCATTATTCATGCTTGAAGATGAAGACGAATCATCCATACTTCTAGATGATGAAGGCTCCACAACTATCTGCTTCAAGTTTTGTGTCGCTGAATTCTCAGTTGGACCAAAGTGATATGTGCACAAATAACTTTCTTTAGGTTTCTTCATGGAAACAATGACCACAGGATTTTTTTAAAATAAAGTGTTTTCTTTTACCTGAATTAGATTCATCAAAAAGCTCAGAACCTTTGAGAACATACTCATTCCCATTAGCAGGTAAAATCAAGTCATCTTCTGATAAATCATGCCAAACAAAACCATTCCTATAGCTTCTGCAAGTCAAATCAACAATACATTGAATCTGAAACTCTTTCTTGTTTCAACATAAATAGATAAAATCAAGAGAGTTAGATATATACCTCTTACTAGACCAACAATACATTGAAGCCATTCCTCTACCCCTAAGAACATTAAGCCTCTCTACAACATCTGCAAAACAAAACAAAACACAATGATTCTTCAAATTTTTATTGCAAATTCTCCAAAACCTTTAAATTGTGTAAGCATTATACAGAATACCTCTCAAGTATAAACCCTTTGGAGAAGATAACATGACTTCCATGAAATGAGGATGTTCGAGTTGACGATTCTTGGAGAGGTAATAAACAATTGGAACTTTCTTAATTTTTTGATGATACTTTGGTGATTTCTCAGTCCAGACTATTGCTCTCTCTGGACTCACTTCTCTGTACTTCTTCATCCTCGCTTCCATTATTTCCTCGTTGACGCAATTAAGAAAAAACCCTAATTGGCTAATTTCTGCATTAATCTCCGTCTCATTTCTAGAAATGAATCAGATCTATCAATCCCAAGGAAATTAAAACCAAATAAAACAGAACGAACAAATGAAATAGAAATGGAGTAAAGAAATTTCAAAAGAAGAAGATTGATTCCACGAGCGCAAAGATGAGGACGAAAGAGAGAGAGAGTTCTGCAATTAATGATAGTTTTTGTTTTGAGCAATGAAGGTTAATGGAGAGACAGAGAGACGACAGTAACAGTGTAAGAGAGAGAGAGTTAAGGCTTTATTGGCTTTTACCTTATTTTCACATACCTTTATTTTGTTTTGTAATGATATTTTAAAAAAAAACATTGAAAATCAATGTGACTATTATTCTCTCGTGTCTTTTTTTTTTTGTCAATTTTCACTGCTAGTAATTTTGTTTTTTTTAATAAGTTATATACAGAAAAGAAAGAGATAATTGTGACAACAAAAAAAAGAATAAGTTTTAAAAAGAAAATTAGAACCTGACTAAATCATATTTTAATAGTTTGTGCCAGCAAAATGTTGGTATACCGAAATCTAAAACCCACATGCATAATATATGTTCTGTTAGTTTTTTTTTTGTTTTGTAAACAATATGTTAAAAATATTTATGCATAGATTAGAACTAGCGTTTCAAATAAGATAATCGGTTGATAACAAAAGGAAAATATAATCTCCCATCTGATAATATGGATAGATATTCAAAAGAAATTTCATCGAGTCTGTCTTTTATATGATCAAATTGAAGCATTAACTTGCAATTTAAGAAAAGGTTAAAGTGAATTATTTGCTTTCTCTTTCTTTGTTGGAAAGCTGAAATGGAATAAAAACTCGTGCATGAAGATGTCTCTTATTAGATTTACGTGCATGCTTTTATTTATTTATCATAACCCGTAATATAATACTTACTATACAACTATTTCAAAACTAATTATGCATGTAATTATTGACTAATAACGAAATTGATCGAAAACTTTCGCGCAAACAAAACAGGTGATTTATATGGATTCATCTTTTGCATTTCCACTGCTATGTTTTCAGTCTCCCTAAATGGTAATTTTCATGGTTTTTTTCCTAGTTCTCGACAAGGTTGTTCTCTTTCCCATATTTATATATTATCATCAACAATGTACTATCTAAAATGCTAAATAAAGCTGATCAATTATCTCTTTTCGGATTCCATCTTTACTACAAAGACGTTAACCTCATTCACCTCAGTTTTGCAGATGAAATTATGGTTTTCACTAATGGTTCTTCTTATTCGCTATCTGGTATCTTGGATATTATGAGAAACTTTGCTGAAATATCCGGTCATATTAATCTTTCGAAAACCTCCATTTTCATTGATAGTTCTCGTGGCTCTTTGCTTCATTATGCTGCTAAGGATGCTGGAGTTACTATTGGTTCTTTACCAATTCGTTACTTGGGGCTTCCTCTCCTATCTAAGTAGATGACCAAGTTGGATTTCGAGCCTATCCTCTCTAAAATCAAGCTGAGAATTACCTATTGGGCTTCTAATTCTCTCTTTTGTCGGACGTTTGCAGCTAATCAAATCAGTTGTCTCAAGTATCACTAACTTCTAGTGCTCCACTTTTAGTCTCCCTTGTGGTTGTCTTAATGCCATTGATCGCCTTTAAAGTGCCTTTCTCTGGTCTGGTTCTCCAAATGACTCCCATAAGGCTAAAGTTTCTTGGAGTGAGGTATGTCTCCCTAAATCTGAAGGTGGCCTTGGTATATGATATCTCTGTGACACTTCCTGTGTGTTTGGTCTCCATTTCATCGGCGTTTGCTTACCTTATTAAACTCTTTTAGGACGCTCAGATTTGTTCAAAACACTCTTGGGCTTGGCATAAGCTTTTAATGCTTCATCCGCTTGCTTATGAATTCATCAAAGTTGAGACTGTTTCAGGTACTTATACTTCCTTTTGGTTAGACGATTGGAGTTTCTCGTTTTGCTACAATTTCTGAAGCTTTTCGTAGACTTATGAATGGTTGTCTAATGCCTCTCGTTCCAGATGCTTTGCTAATATTGTATATCTTCTACATAATGAACCGGTCTTAATTCCTGATGGGAGTGATAAAGTTCTTGGAGACACTAAATGGATGACTTTCAAGCTTGTTTCTCAGCCACTAAGACTTGGGATCAAATTTGATCTCATTGTCCTTTGGTTCCTTGGCATTCTTTCATTCGGTTTTTCCAATTTATTCCTCGATTTGCATTCATTTCTTGGATGGCTTTTTTAGAATGTTTATAACCAGGTACCCGAATGAGAATTTGGGGAATAGAGAAGCTTTGTGTTCTATGTGGAGAACGTGATGAGCCTTGTGACCATTTCTTCTTCGCATATCCTTATAATCTTACTATCTAGGTCGATCTTTGTGGAAATCTCCTTTGTAAGGTTATTTCTCCAGATTTGTCGGAATCAATTGCTTCCTTCCTAGCGCCTATATGTCTCCTTGACTCTATATTGCTCATATTGGCTTTTCAAACTATGGTTTACAACATTTGACGTTAGAGAAACTCTCAGATTCATGATTGTGGCTATAAGGATGCTCGCTCTGTTAGGTTCTTAAGCAATTCGACAATTATCAATTGAATAATCTAGCAAAAATCCTAAGCCCTAGGTCTTGTATTAACTTAATTGAATCTAAAAATAGGGAACTCGATTATACCTGAAGTTTGATTGGTGCAGCGGAGATAAGATCAGGTATAAGATCAGCAAGTGCTCCAAGTGTAACACCTCTATTGATAGTCCACACACACGCAAGTAGGAGAGAAGTCTGCTAGAACTTTGTGTGCAATTCTCTTAGGGTTTCGACTTGTGCAATCAGCGGCTAGGGTTTCTCATCATATCAAAAACGTGCCCTATATCATATATATAGGGAGTTTAACTTAACCTAATTAATTCCTAATTGAACTTTGATTAATTTAGGTCCAGCTCAAAACACCTAATTAATTCCTAGTTGAATTAGGATTAATTTAGGTCCAGCCGAAAACACCTAATTAATTCCTAGTTGAATTAGGATTAATTTAGGTATGGCCCAATACACATGTTCTCATTCGAAACCTTGTATTATTATGCTCAAGTCATGAATTATTCTTATAATGGTCATTCCCTATTGAATTGTCTCCATTTGCTTAGGTGTGTGACCAAATAGGATCATATAGTACTAGCATTGAGTATCTCAACGCACAAATTATTAGTGGACTCTAGCAAGCCATTACAACCCCTAGTACCATATGACTTTATCTAATCTCGATGTTAGAACCGACCACATGAGTAAGTACAAATGATTGCAGGACATTCCCAACAATCTCCCACTTGTACTGGAATCATATATTCCCAAAATCTCTTTGTCTCCATATCTCTATCTGCTCTAAGTCAAGAGTTCGTGTCATCCTTATTTTAATGAGCCAAATCAATGTTCATCGAATTTGAATTTGTATTGATATAGCAAACAAGCATCTATCACCTTGTTTGAGCATGACCATGCATTTTACAGTATCAAATCTTCTGAAGGGCCCAGAGATATATTTCTCCCGTATATAGGAGGGACAAATTCCATCTTGTTCCATCCTCTGTTCCTTTCTCGCATTTCATGATCTGCCCGACAAATTCCTTTATAACCACCAGTTACGGTTGGCGTTTGAAATTTTCAAAACATACCAATTCATGTGCAAAAAAACAGCATGAACTCAGGTCTAAGGACTATAATCTATAGTCGTATGAAAATCTCTTATGACAGTCATTATACGATCTCGTAGAGTTCTCATAGCGGGTCATTTCCGATGCTATATTCATGTGATACACATTTATGTGATTGACTTGATACTTATTATCAATGACTCCATGAAACTAAGTCATCAGTCACCTCATATACTAGTCTATCTCGTTATTAGTATCCCACTTTAATAACCATTGACTAGGGAATGAAATAATTCATGCATTTTTACGCCTATAGGGTTTCATGATCAAGTCCTCAAGTTGATGACCTAAATAAATGATTATTTCGGGATAAATGTTTAATACAAGTATTAAATAGAAATGAAATAATTTCATTAAAACATAACCAAAGTATGTTTACATCATAACATAAAACTATTATAACTCCAACTGGAACTAAGATTACATCTTAAGATACCTAAGGCCTATGCCATTGGCATGATACTCATGCTTAGTCCATGAAAGTACTTTCGTCAAAGGATCAGCGACGTTCTCTTCGCTTGAAACTCGGCTGATCTTCACGTTTTCTCTTTTAACGATATCTCTAATCAGATGATATTTCCTCTCTATATGCTTGGATATCTGGTGTGATCTGGGCTCTTTTGCCTGTGCAATGGCTCCATTGTTGTCACAATACAACTCCACCGGCTCAGCAATACTCGGAATCATATCAAGTTCAGAGATGAACTTCTTTATCCAAATAGCTTCCTTCGCAACTTCAGAAGCAGCGATGTATTCAGGTTCAGTAGTGGAGTCAGCTATGATGCTCTGCTTGGAACTCTACCAACTAACTGCACCGCCATTCAGACATAAGACGTAATCGGACTGAGACCGGGATCATCCTTATTCGTCTGAAAGCTTGCATCCATGAATCCACTAATAACCAACTCCTCACTTCCTCCGTACGACAAGAACATATCCTTAGTATTCCTCAAATATTTCAGGATGTTCTTGAAGGTAGTCCAGTGAGTCTCACTTGGATTTGATTGGTACCTGCTTTTCATACTTAATGCACAAGCAACGTCTGGACGAGTACAAATCATAGCATACATGATGGATCCTATTGCGGAAGCATAGGAAATCCTTCTCATGCGTTCTCGCTCAGCAGGTGTCTTCGGACACCCCGTCTTGCTTAGAACCATGCCATAAGACATAGGTAATAAGCCCTTCTTGGAATCATGCATATTGAATCTGCAAAAGACCTTATCTATGTAAGTGTCTTGACACAATCCGATCAGCCTTTTAGGTCTATCTCGATAGATCCTAATTCCAAGAATATAGGCGGCTTCCCCCATGTTCTTCATTGAGAAACATTTTCCGAGCCAAACCTTAACAGACTTCACTAACGGAATGTCATTTTCGATAGGTTAGATATCATCCACGTACAGCACAAGAAACACAACTGCGCTCCCACTAAACTTCTTGTATACGCATTTTTCTTCTTTGTTCCTGATGAAGTCAAATTCTTTGACTCCTGATGATGCCAAATTCTTTGATTGCGCTCCCATAAATGGATTTGTGAAGTTTGTACACTTTCCCAACAGTTTTAAGATCAACAAAACCCTCGGGTTGTGTCATATACACATCCTCTTCCAGAATACCATTCAGGAACGCAGTTTTGACATCCATCTGCCAAATCTCATAATCATAATGAGCAGCAGTCGCTAGGAGAATCCGAATAAACTTAAGCATAGCTACTGGAGAGTAGGTTTCATCATAGTCAACACCGTGAACTTGTTTCAAAACCCTTAGCTGCCAGTCTAGCTTTATAAATTTGTATGTTACCATCCACATCAATTTTCTTCTTGAAAACCCATTTACACTCGATTGCTTTCGCACCATGAGGTAAATCGACCAATGACCAAACTTGGTTTTCTGACATGGATTCCATTTCGGATTGTGTGGCCTTTAACCACTTTTCGGAGTCAGGGCCCATCATTGCTTCTTTGAAGTTTGCAGGTTCATCGTTGTCAACGATCAACAAATCTTGTCCTTCAGTCACGAGGAATCCCAAATATCTCTCGGGTTCATGACGGATTCTACCGGATCTGCAAACTTCAGGCTCTACAGGTGTTGATTCGACAACATCTTGCGAGTCTAACTACTGTTTATCCCGTACGGATTGAGTAGCTTCCTGTAGCTCTCGAATTTCTTCGAGTTGTACTTTACTCACACTGTTTTTCCTAGAAAGAAACTCTCTCTCAAGAAAAACACCATGTCGAGCAACAAACACTTTGTTCTCGGTTCGGTTGTAGAAATAGTATGCCTTCATTTCCTTTGGATAACCAACGAAGAAGCATTTATCTGATTTCAGTGCAAGTTTATCGGATATTAATCGTTTCACATAAACCTCGCATCCCCAAATCTTCAAGAAAGACATATTGAGAAATTTTCCCGTCCACATCTCATATGGTGTCTTTGCCACTGATTTTGATGGCACTCTATTCAGCATAAACACATAAGTTTCTAGAGCATATCCCCAAAAGGATAACAGAAGATTAGTGTGACTCATCATTGATCGAACCATGTCAAGTAATGTTCGATTCCTCCTCTCAGACACACCATTCCATTGTGGTGTTCCGGGAGGAATGAGTTGTGAAATAATTCCACAATCTCTCAGATGGTCGCTGAACTCTTGACTCAAGTATTCATCTCATCGATCAGATCAAAGAACCTTAATACTCTTGCCAAGTTGATTATGTACTTCATTTTGGAACTCTTTGAACTTTTCAAAAAATTCTGATTTGTGTCTCATTAAATAGACATAACCGTATCTACTAAAGTCATTAGTAAATGTAATGAAGTAGTTGAAATTTCCTCTGGCACTTAGGCTCATCGGACCGCATACATCGGTATGTATAAGTCCCAATAAATCGTTGGCCCTTTCATTGAGTTTGTTGAAAGGAGCCTTTGTCATTTTGTCCAATAAACAAGATTCACATTTCTCAAATGATTCATAATCAAATGAGTCCAAAATCCCATCATGATGAAGTTTTTGGATGCGTTTCTCGTTTATATGCCCTAAACGACAATGCTAAAGAAAATTGGGGTTTGAATCATTTAATTTGAAGCGCTTGATTATATAGGTGTAGATTGGTCAAGAATATAAAGCCCATTCGATAATCGGGCACGACCATAAAATTAGTCATCTCGAGTAAAAGAACAACATTTGTTTTTAATCGAAAATGAAAAACCTTTAGTATTTAAAACCGAAACAAAAACAATGTTTTTGCTTATAGCAGGTACACAATAACAATTTTCTAAAACCAAAACTAAACCAGATGGAAGAGAAAATTATATGTTCCTACGACTAATGCAGCAACTCTTGCTCCATTTCCTACACGTAAGTCTACTTGCCCCTTCTCCAAGCTTCTATTGTTGCTTAGGCCCTGCATATTAGTACAAATATGAGCACCACAGCCGATATCAAGTACCCATGAAGTAGAACTAGTTGAAGCAACATTTACTTCGATAACAAAAATACCTAAAGGAGCGTCATACTGCTTCTTCATTTTCTTGTAATCTTCCAAACTTTTCTTGCAGTTTCTTTTCCAATGCCCTTGCTCGTTGCAGTAATTGCAAACGTCCGTTTTAGATGGGCCGGGCTTGGTTCTAGGTATGGATGTGGCCGACTCTTGGTTCACAACCGGGTCAGCTTTAGCCTTTCCCTTACCCTTGTCCTTCCCATGTTTCTTAAACAATTTAACCCCTTGCACTAGGTGTATAGGCGGGGCACCTTTCTTGACATTCAGCTATGTTGTCTTAAGCATTCCATGCAGCTCAGTCAATGTATTTGTCATATTATTCATATTGTAGTTCAAGACAAACTGATGATAACAAGACGGCAACGACTGAAGTATGATGTTTGTAACCAACTCTTGGCTAAGAAGACAATCTAGTTTAGCCAGATTATCAATATAATCCATCATTTTCATGACATGACTACTCACCGAACCATCATTCGATAGTTTGCATTTAATGAGAGATTTCACTGTTTGGTATCTCTCATGTCGTACCTGTTCCTGAAACATTCACTTCAGGCCAGTCATGATCTCGATGGGCGACACCACATTCTCGTACTGCACCTGCAGTTCCGAGGTCATGGTCGCAAGCATCAAGCATTGCACATCTATCACATCATTGGAATGCTTATCTTAAGCATTCCTAACTACAACAGTAGCATTGGCAGCCGGTCTAGGAGGCAAGACTTGTTCCAGAACATAGTCTTTCTTCTCCTGCCTAAGAACAATTCTCAGGTTACTGTACCAACTCAAGAAATTCTTCCCATTCAGCTTGTCCTTCTCAAGGACATATCAAAGGGATAATCAGTTGTTGTTATGGTTGTTGTTATTTGCCATAACTGAAATTAAGAGAGGTAAGGAGTTTTAGTTATGATGATTTTTAAGTGTTGAAAAATCTCAACATATTTAAGAAAACTCACATTGTGTTCAATCAGTAGTTCCTCGATTGAATACAATGATCCTGAGATCCATATTTCAGAAAAATCTGAGTGAGATGAGCTCATCGCCCAGACCTTAGTCATTTAGGTAAGCAACTTATTTGCTAGTTATATCACATATATAACTCTCGGTCATGATTTGACATCTCATATGCCAAAATCACTCTGATGTCTCAAAGGTCAAGACGGTCTTGATAGCTCAGTCAAGTAAACTAATCTCATAGGCATATGGTAACGGTTACCATCTACCTCACCCATGTCAAAGTAGATACCTAACCCGAGCTAGAACACCATACGATGAAACGAGCCTTGACAGTTGACGTGAATTGGAAAGACATCAATTTCTTGATATTTGTTTGGGAACTAAACTTTAATTTGAATGTATATTATATATGCACTCAAGAGGGTTAAAAGGGGATTTTAAAACTCAAAGAAATCAAATCAAAGGTTTTAAAATTTTATTTCTGAATTTTCTAATCATGGCCCTGTACCGGTTGGCACCTGCTGGTTTTTCTCCAAATTGGTATAATTTTTCTTAAACCGATTGCGAGAATTGGATCATTCAGGGCTATTTTAAATTATGTTATATTTTATTTTGGTTTATCACATCAGAACCCTGAAACCATAAACCTTAATTTTTCGATTTCAATGAAACCCTAATTTTTTTATTTCAATGAAACCCTAATTTTCGATTTCAATGAAATCCTAATCATGCAATTCTAATTCAATTAAAACAAACTTCTAATCAATCAATCAAACATGAAAACATCAGATTTCATTAAGATTACAACGAGCTCAAATTTTCGATTTTAGCAATAATAAAATCAGCTCTAATTTTTTATTTCATCAAAACCCTAATCATGCATTTTAATTCATTTAAAACAAAATTTTAATCAATCAATCAAGCATGAAAATATCATATTCCAATAAGAATATAACTTGGCTCCGATACCACTGTTAGGGTTTTAAGTAATTCGACAATTATCAATTGACTAATCTAGCAAAAATCTTAAGCCCTAGGTCTTGTATTAACTTAACTGAATCTAAAAATAGGGAACTCAATTATACATGAAGTTTGATTGGTGCAGCGGAGATAAGATCAGCAAGTGCTCCAAGTGTAGCACCTCTATTGATAGTCCACACACACGTAAGTAGGAGAGAAGTCTGCTAGAAATTTGTGTGCAATTCTCTTAGGGTTTTGACTTGTGCAATAAGCAGCTAGAGTTTCTCATCATATCGAAAATGTGCCCTATATCATATATATAGGGAGTTTAAGTTAACCTAATTAATTTCTAGTTGAACTAGGATTAATTTAGTCCCAGTCCAAAATTCTTAATTAATTCATAGTTGAATTAGGATTAATTTAGGCCTAGCCGAAAACACCTAATTAATTCCTAGTTGAATTAGGATTATTTTAGGTCTGGCCCAATACACATGTTCTCATCCGAAACCATGTATTATTACGCTCAAGTCATGAATCATTCCTATAATAATCATTCCCTATTAAATTGTCTCCATTTGCTTAGGTGTGTGACCCAATACGATCATATAGTACTAGCACTGAGTATCTCAACTCACAGATTATAAGTGGACTCTAGCAAGCCATTACAACCCCTAGTATCATATGACTTTGTCTAATCTCGATGTTAGAACTAGGCCTGGGCATTCGGGTACCCGGACCCGATCGGGTCGGGTCTTTCGGGTATTTTGGGTTTACCAACCTAAGACCCGATCGGGTATTTTTAGCGGGTCCGGGTCGGGTTCGGGTATTAAATTTCGGGTTCGGATTGGATTCGGGTATCAAATTTCGGGTACGGATTGGATTCGGGTTATCCAAATTTTTTAGCTAATTTTTTAATCAAAATATTTTCAAAAAAACAGTTTTAAAAATCACAACTTATTAAACTATTTAATATTTTAGTTTTATAATGTTATATTGATTATAAATTGATTATTTTTTTAGATCTGTAATTATAATTTTAAATATTTGTGTAACTATAAGTATATATATAAATATTTGTGTAAATATATTAGATATTTTGGGTATTTTTTTCGGATACCCGTTCGGGTTTTGGGTTTTACCCAGTCGGTTTTGGGTATCCGTATTTTCATAATGTAAAACCCATTCGGGTATTTTATAGATATTGGTTCGGTTCGGGTTCGGGTATTTCGAATCGGGTTCGGATTCGGGTTCGGGTTTCGGGTATTATGCCCAAACCTAGTTAGAACTGAGCACACGATTAAGTACAAATGATTGCAGGACATTCCTAACACGCTCTACATTCAAATTGATTGATAGAGTTGTTAGAAATAGGATCAACTTCTTCATTATTATCTTTGATTTTTTATGGTTTAGTGGTGAGCTTTACCATCTGAATCCAAAAAATCTGAGAATCAGATCAATCAATTGTTTTATTTTTTATTTTGAAAGGAAAAAAAAAACAGAATTTTGTAATTTATTGAACGTAGTTGGTTTTGGTTAGTCTCAAAATCTGGTTCTGTTTCGAACGTAATTGGTTTTGAGCTTCTTATTTCCAAGCTTGTTCTATCTTGAAAAGCAATAAGAACAACGTACGCACAATCAAAACTTGGTTCACCACTTCGTCTCATTTCAATTAAAATTTATTCTGAATTGCAAAAGTAGACGACACGTTTTATTAAACCAAGTTTTACTTATTTGCAAAACCAAAATGTTTTATTAAAACAGTTTTAAACCAATATATCTAATTGGATTAGATTTCACGAGCCTGTTGTTCAACACCTACTAGTTTTTTTTTTACTTTAAATTATTCTCTATAATTCAAGCATCTCACATTCATATTACGTCTTTTTCATTACGTTATAAACAACGTTTAAAATTTACATTTATTTTCTTCAATTATTACAAATCTATCTAATTTATTTATTTTATTTATCATTTACCTTTTATTTACGTTTATTACTTATTTAATTTCTATAAATCTTTTCTTATATAATTTATAATCAAACTCTTCTCCTGTTCTTATTTTTTTTTATTTTTTGTTTACCAGAAATTTATGACATCGAATAACAATTATACATATATGGTCGATTCCAACATCAACCCCATTGCACTAACACAAACTAATGAGTTGACACCCTCGGGGACTGGTCCGCCATTATTTGTGCAAAAACCTATGGTTCCAAATGCCTTTGTCACGCCTAAGAAATTTGTTGGTACTGATTTCAATGAATGGCAATACAAGATGTTTTTCTTTTTGACAACGTTAAAATTGGCACGATACTAAGCGAGGATAAACATGTGCTTCCTCTGGATGATACCGACCCACACGAATTAGCTAGCTTCCACGCGTGGAACTACGGTGATTAATAATGTAATGGGTACATCAAAGCTCGCTTGGAAGAATTCCTTTTTAAGGTCTTCCAAGAGTATAAAACTTCAAAGGCCCTTTGGGAGCCTTTGGAACAAAAGTACAAGCCGTACAGTTTTGGTTCCGGGAAGTTTGCTACACGCAAATTCCTAGACTTCAAAATGATGGATTCAAAACCTATCATTGAACAAGTCCATGAGTTTCAGATGCTTGTACATTAGCTTGCAAAAGGGGATGAAAATATGTGAGATTTTTGTCGAGAATTGCTTCATTGAGAAGTTACCACCAAGTTGGATTGACTTCAAGTGGTATCTCGACCACAAGCAGAAGCAACTCACATTGTCTAAGCTGGTTTCTTGACTTCACAACGAGTCTTCCAAACGTGAGAATTCGGACTTGTTTATGATGGCTCACAATGCCAACATGGCCGAGTACAACCGCAAAGGTAAGGAAAAGGTCTGCCCTTCTAATGGTAGTCCACAACGTGTTCAAAAACCGTTGGGACCTAAGGCTAACCAAGATGTCAAGAAGACCAACAACAACTATATTGGGAAGTGCAACTATTGTAAGAATTTTACGCACAAGACGGCGGATTGTCGTTCCTTTCCCAAGGGCCAAACCAAGCAAACCTCATGGAGGCGGATTTGTATGCTGTCGTCACTGAAGCACACATGGCTGGAAAAAATCCGATGGAGTGGTGGTATGACACGGGTGCTATGACACACATATGTGTCAACCGTGACATGTTTAGTACTTACAAAAAGTACACCACTGACAAATATCTTTTGATGGAAAACATCTCACACTCCAAGATCAAAGGCGCTGGCAAGGTGGTCTTGATGATGACATCGTGAAAGGAGGTCACTCTCTCCAACGTGAAGCACATACTTGACATGAGGAAGAACTTGATATCGGGAAGATTGATGAGCAAGTATGTCGTTAACATTAATCTTTCATCCAATCAATTGATCGTTAGGAAGAATGGGGACTAGTTAAAATAAGTATAACGACTGCCAACAGAATGATGGCCTTCAAGCTCTAAAATTGTTGTAACTGATTCCGCTAATAATAAGAATTCATTTGTTTATGTGGTTTCTTATAATAATTGGCACATGCGTTTAGGACATGCAAATTCTAAATCAATCAAAAGATTAATGAATTTAAATTTAATTCCTAATAATCCAATAAACAAAGACAAATGTGAGATATGCGTTCAAGCAAAACTCACTAAAATACCAAATAGAAAGAAATATCGAACATCTCGTACTAATCCACATAGATTTGTGTAACCTCAAATTAGTTCCAAGTCGAGGCGGTAAGAAATATTTTGTAATGTTCATAGACAATTACACAAAGTATTGATGTGTATATCTTTTACATAGTAAGGACAAAGTTCTTGAAAAATTCAAACAATTAAAACTTGAAGTTGAGAATCAACTAACACAAACTATTAAACTTGTTTGTAGTGATGGAGTCGGTGAATACGGTGGTTCGTTCAATGCGTTTTATCGAGAACATGACATTATCCATCAAACCAACACTCCATATTCACCATGATCTAATGGCGTTGCGGAATGCAAAAGCCAAACTCTTAAAGAGATGACGAATGCTATGCCCCAAGAATCTGGTACACCCCAGATCTATGAGGGGAAGCTTTGCTCACATCAAATTATATTTTGAATAAAATACCGCATACACCGACGGGCAAAATGTCTTATGAGATTTGGAAAGGTAATGTAGCTTCGTACAAATACCTCAAAGTGTGGGGTGTCTTGCGAAAGTTTTGGTACCACCTCCTAAAAAGGATAATTTCGGTCCAAAAACCATGAATTGTATTTTCCTCGGTTATGCACACAATAGTAGTGCTTATTGTTTTTGGTACGGAAATCATATATATCTGATATCCACAAAAATACGATAATGGAATCTCGAAATGCTTTGTTTTCTGAATATTTTTTCATGTGTACACCAATTCAATCCTTGAAACGGCCACGTGAAGAACCGAGCCCTCAGGATGAAAATTAGGTGAGTACTTCTGGTACAAGCGTACCAGATCCTGAGCTAATCATCAAACTTCACAGAAGTAAACGTGCCCAAAAAGAAAAATCTTTTGGTGATGCTTTTCTGATGGTACTGCTTTTGGAGAATGAATCTTGGACTTATTCTGAAGCAATGTCCACACCTGAATCGGCCTTATGGAAAGAAGTTGTCAATGGTGAGATTGACTCTATCCTAGAAAATCATACTTATGAAATCATTGAATAAATATAAATTAAAAACCAATGGCTCTATGGATAAATATATAAATTCTGCCTCGTGGTACAAGGTTTCTGACAGAAAGAATGTTTAGATTTGTTTAACACCTATTGTCCGGTGACAAGAATAATTATGATACATTTGATAGTCGGTATTGCCGTTTTACTTGACCTAGAAATACATCAGATGGAAGTAAAAACTGCTTTTCTAAATGGAA
The DNA here is from genome assembly GCA_023374145.1 of Lepidium sativum. NCBI lineage: Eukaryota > Viridiplantae > Streptophyta > Magnoliopsida > Brassicales > Brassicaceae > Lepidium > Lepidium sativum. Next base: position 18,145 of record JAKUCM010004936.1, read on the forward strand.
ATTTAGAAGAAGAGATTTATATGAAGCAACTTGAAGGATTTGTTGCTCCACGACAAGAACATAAATTTTATCGTATAGACAAATTATTGTATGGGTTTAAGCAAGCACCAAAACAATGGCATGAAAAATTTGACTATATTATTTTGATAAATGGGTTACAAATCAATGAATGTGATAATTGCATATGTATCAAACAAACTGAGAGTGCATATCTTTTGTTGTGTCTATACATAGATGACATGCTCATTCTTAGTAGCACCAAAAACATAATCCAACAAACTAAAACAATGCTTAGTAGCCAGTTTGACATGAAAGACATGGGTCTCGCAAGTGTTATTCTCAAGATTAAGCTCACACATACATCTGATGAATACACTTTGTTACAAACTCATTACGTATAAAATATTATGCAATGTTTTAAGCATTACACAAATGCTACTGTAAAAACTCTTGTGGACCATTATTTTCACCTAACCAAAAATTTGGGTGAAGCAGTCTCACAAATTAAGTTTGCGCGTGTCATCGCTAGTCTCATGTACTTGACTAATTGTACTAGACAAGATATAGCACATGTCGTCAATGTGTTAAATTGTTATACTAGTTATCCCGCTCATACACACTATAAGGACATAACAAGAGTATTATATCATTTACAATATTCTAAAAGTTATAACTTGCACTACGATAAATGACCGGCTGTGCTTGAAAGGTATAGTGACGCAAATTGGATTTCTAATTCAAAGAACTCCAAATCCACTAGTGGATATGGCTTTACATTAGGCGGCACTACAGTATCCTGAAAATCTTCTAAACAAACTACGTTTTTTTGATCAACCATGAAATAAGAGTTTATTGCTCTATACAAAGCTGCAGAAGAAGCATAATGGCTACACAATTTCTTAGAAGACGTTCATATGTGGGAAAAACCAGTCCCTACTATTAGAGTACATTGTGATAATCAATCAGTCATTGCCTGCGCACACAATAATCTATAAAATGGTAATTTTTTTCACATTCGTCAAAGACACAAAACCTTCAGACATTTGGTCTCGAGTGGTGTGATCAAAATTAATTACATTAAGTCCGCTAATAACTGAGCAGATCCATTCAGTAAAGGCCTAATAAGAGACCAGGTGTTCAAATCGTCTAATGGAATAGGCTTAAATCCTGTTAAAATAACAACTTTATGACGGATACCCAACTTATACAACTGGCGATCCCAGGCGATAGGTTCAATAAAACAACTAAGTCAAATTGATAGTCATCAAAGCACGACACTGCCATTCTTAACGACAATCGTCTTGCCTAGAAATAAAAATCAAAGTTAACCAATGCTTTTAATGACCAAATAGATTTGACATATCGGTGGAGTCGTAAATGCTACTTCTTAAAACAAAACTATTACATGAATCGCCTAGTGAGTGTGACATGAGGCCGTATCTAGGAGAATTTACCCAGGCAAAATTCTCTAAATTCACTCACGAACATACTAGGAAAAATTCAAGGCCACAATGAACACAATAGAGAACCTAATACTCTACTAGAAATAACACTGCATTATAATTGTTGTCTCGATTTACATAAAAATCTAGAAAGTTCAAGACATCATGTTCACTTTCTGGCCAACTAAGCCCGATACTATGACTGGTTCAAAGTTGAAAAATACTACCAGCTCAAACACAGTGCATTTTGTTTGAGTTCACACGTCTGTCAAGTCTTTTGTGACTATCGAGTCAGTCCAGTCTGTAGTGTCACTCTATTGTCTTTTTCCCTGTCAGTTAAACTATAATATATAATGGTTGGAACTATTTTCATTCATGTAGGGGATTGTCGGAACTTTGTAATGGTATTGAATGAGAAGTAGAGAATACAAGTGTGTAACTTAGATGTATTTGCTAATCTAACTTAGTGTTAGAATTAGACCAAGTTAATTTCTAAGTGGGATGAGATTAAAATGAGTCTCATGCCTCTTCATTCACATAACTTGAAAGTTTTATCTTGGGCCAAAAGCTTTCCTTAAGCTCACACATTTTTCAAGTCCATTAGGCCCAAGACATGAAGCAAAACACAATTGTGGAAACTTCTTCTTTCTTGTAATGGCAAATCAATGCATTTGAATGAGAAGATCATACAATTACTCTAACCTTGAATTCTTTCAAGAGCTTTCCTAATATGATTCAAGCTACACTATTATATAAGGGTTGGTTTGTGTATAAACTCTCTCAAACTTTTCTCCTTTTCACTCTTCTTACAAAAGTAAGCTCTTTGTCAAGTTTTTTTTTGTGAGTTCATAGTTAAGAGTTTTGTTTTGTAGATTCCTCAAAAGGGTGAGACTTTTGTGGTCTTATAGTGATTGTATCATGGGGTTCGAAGGCTTTATTTTACCACCTCACTGTGGGAGCTCTTTTAGATTTATGAGAAAGAGTTAGCTCTTGATTTTACTTTCTGTTTTGTAATTTCAATTTCAAAGGTTTCTCTACTAAATTGTTCTTACAATTATTGATTAATTTCAATTATATTGTTATTTGCTTAGATCAATTATTTTGATCCTAGTATTGAACCTTACAAAAACTACCAAAATGTACCATATAGAATCTTTGATTTAAATTGTTGCCGATTTTTTAACTCTTTTCTTTTCTTTTTTCTTATCCAGATAAAGCTATATATTATTTTTATGACCAAAAAAAACACAATATATTTTTTTATCTAAGTTTTCTTATATTAATTTAAAATGATTTTATATCTTAATTAAATGGTTCATAGTCTTCACTTAAGATACAAATAGTATAACTGAAATATCTTACACCTTTATACCACTTTAATGATATACATCTTACACAATTTTTATGAGTTAATTAGTTTATTCCTAATTTAGATAGACATCATATAGTCAAATTTTACCTTACTCCGGTTAAAAAGTTTAAATTTATGGATTGACCCATTATTAATTCAATGGTTACTTATTGACAAACAAATATTACTAACCAAAATTTTTTAAAAGCTTCTTACTTTAATAATCTCAATCAATTTTAAAAAATTTCTTTCAAAGTGGAAAGGAACAAAAATTCATTCTATGTAATTAAAACTTTGAAATGAATAACCTATATATAATTATCTATTGTAACTGTAAAAATATTTTTATTAAGTGGTTTATTGCCATTTCTATTGTATATTTTCACCCAATTTTCAATTCTAAAAAATTATATTTGTTTCACATAATATTAAAAATTTGGAAGACGAAAGTTGGTTTTAGATTGAGCCTTGCTAATATAACCTTTTAAAAAAATCACTTTTTGTTATTTGTAACTCACACTAATATAACCTTTTAAGAAAACTCCCCTTTAAAGTGTAAAATTACTCAGTTTATTCTAGGACATTTAAATAAAATCATCAATACATATAACCAATATTCGCTATTTGTTTTAACCAGTCTTTTTTTTAATTTACAAAACATCCATAAAAAAAACCGAATACTTTTATATGCTTTACCCTTTATTTAATTTCACAACCAACTATATATATATATATATATATAAATAATTACTTGTTAGAGTCATAATCCTCTGTCCCTATTGTTTGAGTAGAATCAACCACAAAACTGTAGTTCCAACTCTTAAATTTAAAAAGGAAAATGAGTAAGAATTCTGATAAATTAAATATACAAAGAGAATAATCTGAGAGCGTAAATGCCGAGTTGTTATATTACTTGTATGTGAATTATGAAAACGTGGTCCCTTTATGAAAACCTCCACACTTATTTATTATGTATAGGATCGGTTACAATGGATTCAAAATATGAAATATTACAATAATTTTAAAATTTGATATTATCTTTGAAGATCTTATGAAATATCTGGAAATATTCCTTATCAAAAGAGAAATTTTTCTATATCTATTCATCGATAACGTAGTCACGAGTTGATATAAGACTTGAATCTTTGCCAGGCTGTAGAGAAACTTTCCCTGGGATTGGCTTTGGGCTTTTCTTGCGCAGCTTAGGTGGAAGGCTCGTGCTCGCGCGGGCCGTTTCTCTGCCAATCTCGAATTAGAATCTTTGCGTTTTTCTTGTTTTTTTTAAAAAAGGAAATTTGAAAATTTTTATTTCTTCTTCTGAATGAATTTTTTCTTTTTGGGGTTCTGATTAAGTTTCCTTATCCCGAGATGAGATAAGCTGCCGAGATAGACTCTTATAGCCGAGATGTCTCCCTAAAACAAGACCTTGTCTTTGATCGTTTCTTATGTTGCCGAAATATAATACTTGGTGGTTTTGAAACTATTATTGTTCTTAGGGCGAAAAATCAGATCTAAAATACACATCCAACACCTATTATCAAATTAGTAAAATTGTGATAAATAAAGTATTAAATCAAATCTCTCGTGAAACAGGATACAAATCTATTAATAGAACTTTAAAATTTTACATAAGAATTATATACATATTTTTTTATTTGGTGTTTAATGTACCTATTATTGAGATAGAAATTAAATCTGCAAAACATCGAGATGTTTTTTGCGCAAGTGTTTTTATATAACGAATATACCGCTCTGTTCCGTTTCAACTTGTTTCTTTCACTTGTTCTTGTCTCCTCTATCTTCAGAATACTTTGGAGCCCATAAGACAAATATTCTGAGGACCAACCAGACAAAATTCTGGAACCCAAATTAATTAGTGGGCCTCGTCAAACAATTCCTTGGAAGATCTCGCTCAAAATATATTTATAAATCAATTGAATACTTTTTACATTCAATTCATAAATATACAAATAATGAAATTAGGTTGAGATTTTTCATCAATAGAAAAACTTGTATCTATATAAATACAAATCTATATATATATATATATAAAAGATCTTTTATAAGCAAAATGAGAAAATAACTCAATGAGTGTGCAAAAAAATGTAAAAAAAAAGTGAAAAGTAGGCTTCCAAATTTGGTTAGTAAGATCCGGTTGGTTCTGTTTATTTAAAATTTGGGTATTTAACAAATTTTGAAGTTGTACTAAAATTAACCAAAATGTAAATAAAATCACGCCGGATAATATCCAATGGTTCCGAATTAACCCGAACAAGAAGTACAAAACCCGAAAAATGGATTTTTTGCAAAAAATCCAAAAATTCTGAAAATATCCAATATCCGAAAATTCCAAAAAAATTTGATCCGAACCGACCCAAATTGGCTTCTAATTTAGTTAATTTATATTAAATTTAAATATTAAGTAAATACCTGAAACGAAATTTACCCGACCCGAATCACTACACGAATTCTTCAATAGATAATTTACCAATAAATCGTTAATCCAATTATTAAAAAAAAAATTCCGACCAAAAATTATAAATAAAACAAAAATCACATAAATATATATCATTGAAAAGAAAACTATATATTGTACTAGATTGGACAAATTGTTGAAACTCATTCCCAACCTAGGTCCACTGATAACTACTCAATATTAAGATGACCCAACTTTACATAACTTATCAACTTCTTCATCATATCATTTCTGAAGATTCTAATTTGTTTGCTGTTACAAATAATGATGGAATTTTACTTGTCGTTTAGGCTCATATAGACAAATTTACGTATCAAATTAAGTTCTCCGCTTGCTTCATTGTAAGAGCACACATTTTACACCTTCTACACCCTATAACTTACCTTTTTCTTCCCTATAGCTTATATGTGAATGATTTGCCATGGATCTTAAAAGTAGGAGAAAGTTATAAACTTGTAATTTTGAAAAAAAAGAAATGGAATTAGTGGGTAAATTAGTTAAACAAAAGTGCACAAAGTAAAGCAAAGAAAAAGGTGTCCTTATACTTTTTTCTTTAGAATCCACCGACTCTACTCATGGATTTTTTGGCAAGACCTCACTATTACTGTCGCTGACAAAGTTGTCTTCTTAGAAGAGACTAATTCAGATTGTGTGTTCCAAAATCACAATCACTATACACTCATCACCCTTACATCATTTTATATTTTGAATTCGCTTTTGCACCCTCTCTTTCCATACATACACACAAAGGCAGTCAGGTCATTGTGATGGACCATAGAGTAGAGTTTAGAATTTAGGGTTTAGAGTTTAGTTCAGCCGCACCATCCGCATCTGGTGGCATAGTATATTGGACTAATTAACCAGGACCAGCTTAATTTTTGATGGGCAAAACTTTAACTCGTGGGTCGGACTCTTTAACTCTGATCTGATTGGACTCACTATAACAACCTCACATGGAAGAAAATGATTCATTCAAGCTCCAATACTTGGCACATAATGACCCTTAGAAGAAAAAAAATACAGATTATTAGAAGTTAAAGCTCATTGTATACATTCTTGATTATTGAAGCTTAAATGGAAAACGATCAAGGCAAAAGCCTTTGGTACTTGGTGTCTTTTTTGGAATTAGATTCATTACAGTGAACTCTCTTCCTGTTTAGATTATTCCCACAACTCTTTTGTGACAATAGTGTTGCTTCAGCAATAATCACAGGTGGAATTTCAAAGGACTCAAGCTGTGGTGGTGGATGACGCCATTGTGGAAGTTGTCCAGCCAAAAGCAGAGTCTGAAGCAAAGGTCCTGCTTTCAAAACCGCCTTTAAAAGCTTTCCTTTCTCTGGTAAAGTCATCTCCGGAAAATCTAACTGTATTTCCATGGGGGGGTTCAAAAGATGACACAATGCTTTCTTCTCCGTCCGATGAAGGAAATCCATTGATGTTCGGATCTAGCTCCTCCTCGATTTGGTGTTGAAGATGGAAATTGTTGTCAAGAAGAAGCCTCTTGTTTCTCTCTTGTACTTCATCTTTGGCTTTGATAGCTTTGTTGAGAAGATCTTTGAGCTGCATTATCTGGTCGTCTTTGGCATTAAGTTCTTCATGAGCCATCATTCTTGTTTGCTCTAACTCCATTGTTGTGTGTAGAAGTGAAAGTCTTAGCTCTTCCATTGTCTGTCCAAAATAAAACCGAGTGAGTTTGGACGAATTGAACAATCTATAAGATTAAAGAAGAAATCTCTTAAGATACGAATAAAGAATGGTGTTTATACATACCTTCATACCAAACTGGTTGTGGTGAGCCCAACTAAATAGATAATTCTGCTGTCTCTCCATCTTCTTCACTGGAGCAAGTAGAGAGAGAGAGTAAGTTACTTATATATGACTTATGATGAATATTGTTGTTGTCACAATTAAAAGCAAAATATAGGATAGATTGTTCAGATGATCTAATTATTTATTCTTAGCATTAGGAGCTCGAGCTCCACTATAATTAATAGATTAGATGAGATTTTTTTGGAAAACGAGATTTATTTTAAATTTTTTCAATTTAACCGTATGGTAGATTTTACATTGAGTTTATTTTAGTGGGTGATATATGAAATTTATTTTAATTTTAGATTTGTCACAAGAGGTTGGGACAAGGCTCAGAAAGAAAATGTCTGAAACTTTTTGCCATCAAAGAGAATCTTTATTGACTTTTTTTTCTTCCTTTTTTATTTTGTTTTATTTTTATAAACAAACAAAAAAGGAACGCGCTAACGGTAATTATGATTATTATTCGAAAGATTATTATATTCGATGGACTTCCTCGGCCTTGATTTGAGAGGATAATAGAATTTAAAGTTGCAATAAGAGATTCATGAATACAGTTTGAAATTTCGTATGTGTAAATAAACAGAAGAAAATGCTAACCGTTATAAATATATGTAGGTTTAATAATTATCTATACTATAAAAAAAAATATGTATACAAAATATCTCTTATATATTAATATATCATATGTAGTATAAATATGTGTAGTATGATCCATACTGCATTGTATTTTTTCCATTCTTTCAATTTTTATAAAAGTAATATACAACAATATAATATACATACATAAGTAGTTATTTTATAATATGTTATTAGTACGAAGCCCTCCAGTAACAAAAAAAGTAAAATTTTACTTTTGCCCCATATATATGTTATATATTTTAAATTATTCTATAAGTTATAATAATGGTCGAAATATCACATGGTGATTTGGCCTCCATATTTAAATACAAATTTTGGGAAGATAGGCACAACTTTTCCTGAACCAATCAATAGGCTTTACCCTTACGATCATGACAATATGGTAGGTTATGCCTTCTCAGATCAATACTTTTAAATGTCTAGAGGGTATTTACTGAGGAACAATAAAATAATGAAATGTTCCGATGACATTTAAAAAACGTTCTTCAAGAAAGGTCAAACAAAAGAGAAATAAAATAAAATAAATTTGTCCAGTACACAAATAATAACTTTTAAATAATTGTTATTTTAATTAATGTCTAATATGTGATAATCTATTTCTATAATTTTTTTATTCATGATAATAATATTATTGGTAAATGTTAATTTTGATAAATTTATTTTGGTTATATTTTTTAATGGTTATGAATAAAAAATAACAATAATACATATATATCCCCAAAGGCTCTAAACATTATTTCCAACAGCATCTATAAATACTTATTCTTCTCTCATCTCTTCACTCAAAAATTTTCTTTCCCAATACAAAAAATGTTTATTTGGTTACAATTATTTCTTCAATTTACGGGCTTTTTGTTTTTGAACGATATTCCCAAAGAATTTTGGATAATTGTTGGTCTGATTATTTGTGTTTCACATATTTATGTAGTCGCCTATTTATTTCATTTTTTTGTTTAGATAATATGTTATTTTGTATTATGTTTTAATAATATTATATCAAATATTTTTGAAAAAAATAATAAAATAATAAAATTTCATTATGTCAAATTTGGCTAAACACGACATCATTACCCTTAATATATCAGGAAAAAATTATATGAGATGAGCAGTTGCAGCAAAAATGCACCTTAGAGGAATAAAACTCCTCGATACCATCGATAAGTCGAAAACAACTTCAGAATAGTAAAAAGTTAATACTATGATATTTTTGGTCCACCATATCCACGATGGTTTAAAAATGAATATGTAACAAAAGAAGATCATATAGATCTTTGGAGATCACTCAAAGATAGGTTCGATCTCTAGAAATATGTGATATTACTGAAAGCTAAACATGAGTGGTTGAACCTCCGGTTTCAGAATTACAAATGTTTAAGTGAATATAATTCTGCTATGTTCGTAATCACTTACAATAAAATGTTATGTGGAGAAAAATAAGTGATTATGATATGATTGAAAAACTCTTCAAATATTTCATCTTGGAAATGTAGTCCTGCAACAACAATATCGGGCTAAGGGATACACGAAGTATCTAGAATTAATGCAAGTTCTCCTTTTGGAAAAAATAAATAATGAACTTGTAATGGTAAAGCATCAATTTTGTCCTACTAGATCAACATCATTCCCAGAAGCGAATGTTACATCATCAAACTACAATAATTATGGACGTGGATGCGGTCGAGGTAATTATCGTGGTTGTGAACGAGGAGAATATGGACATGGACATGGACATAGACAAGGAAGAAAATATCATCATAATGATTTCAAAAATGAAAGGAATAATAAAAGGTCAAAAGGGAAAGAAGTTGAAAAAATGCAACATGAGGAAAGTTTTTATAAGTGTGGCATGAAAGGGCATTGGTCGCGTCGCGTACATACGGTACGCCAAAGTATTTTGTTGATCTATACCAAGAGACACAAAATAAAAAGGGAAAACAAAAGGAAACTAACTTTGTTTATGGCAATGTTGGACGTTATTTTGATAATGAAGCAGGACCTTCTTTTGACCGTGATGTCAAGCCACCTCTTGATGGTATAAATAATGATACATATCTCGATGTAGCTTATTTCGTTGTTGATTCCATAGATATCAACGAAAGCCAAAAAGATTAAAATCTTCATGAAGAAGAAAGTATGACATGATGTATAACTAGTTATGGTGGTATAATGTTGTTTTTTGTCTTGTTTTGTTTGTAAAATATTTTGTATAATAGTTTGTAAAATATTTTTTGCTGTAATATAAAGTTTATTTGTATTATATGTTAACACATTTTTTATGAACATTTTCAAATCAAAAAATGTTGAGATTCGAAAACAAAGATGAAGATATGTGTATGGTAGATAATTCTTAAAGATAAGAATTATTTTTCTTCCCTTAAAATGAATATTTCTGCCAGAAGCATTAATACTATATTCGATGATGCAAAGATTATTATAAGCTCTGGAAGAGCTTGTTTCTCAATGTGAAGGGGAACAAAATTTAAAATAAATGATGTATTATACTCTCCCAAATCCTACAAGAATTTTTTGAGTTTCAAAGATACCAGCAAAAATGGATATCACGTAGAAACCATAAATAAAATTGGTGTTGAATATCTATGCATCACATCAGTGTATTGGAAAAACGGCCAGCTTTATCCTCTGAAATATATTTCACAAAAATAAATATGATTGAGTCATATGTTACAGTTAACCCGAAGTTTATATGTACATTCAAAATCTAGCATGAACGCTTAGGACACCCTGGTTAAGTCATGATGCGAAAGATTGTGGAAAATACAGATGGCCATTCATTGAAAAACCAAAAGATTTTTCAAGCGAACGAATTTCCATGTAATGCTTGTTCTCTCGGAAAACAAATAACTAGGCCATCACCATCCAAAGTTAAAAATGAATATCTAATATTCTTAGAAAGAATACATGGTGATATATGTGGGCCTATCCAACCATAATACAGGCCATTTAGATATTTTATGGTATTAATTGATGCATCTAGTAGATGACCACATATGTGGCTATTGAGCACACGAAATGTTGCTTTCGCAAAATTTATTGCCCAAATTATCAGGTTGACGGCACAATTTCGCGATCATACAATAAATAAGGTAAGACTTGATAATACTAGTGAATTCACTTCACAAACCTTCAATGACTATTATATGTCATTGGAAATAGATGTTGAACACCAAGTCCCACATGTTCACACACGAAATGGCATGGTTGAGTCTTTAATCAAACGGTTACAAATTATTGCTAGACCGTTAATAATGAGAACAAAACTCCCAATTTCAATATGGGGTCATGCCATTTTGCATGCTGCGGCACTAATTCAAATAAGACCGAGTGCATATAATAAAAACTCCCCATTAGAATTAACATATGGCCAAAATCCAGATATATCTCATCTCCGTATTTTTGGGTGTGCAGATTATGTTCCCATAGTGCCACCACAAATAACAATAATGGGACCACAAAGGAGATTGAAAATATATATAGGGTTTACATCACCAAGTATAATTCGGCATCTGGAACCACAAACTGGTGATATGTTTACGGCACGTTTTGGTGATTGTCATTTTAATGAAGATGAATTTCCAGCATTAGGGAGAGGAACTAAACAAGCTCCAAGAGACATCACATGGTACAAACCATCGTTGGGGCACCTTGATCCCCATACGAAACAGTGTGATCTGGAAGTTCAGAAAATTGTGCATTTATAAAATATGGCAAATCAGATACCAGATACATTCACCGATACAGAAAGGGTGAGAAAGTCATACATACCCGCTGTGAATGTTCCATCAAGAGTTACTATTCCGGAAGAACAAAATGATGGAAACATAGCAAATGAACCCAAGGTTTAGTTGAAAAGGGGAGACCAATGGGATCAAAAGATAAAAATCCCTGACATAAATAGATTTTGGGAGAATTAAGTAAAAATGGTCCAGAAGAACCAAATTATACAGAGAAAAGTTATGAAGAGGAAAATAGAGAAACAAATGAGATTTCCATCAACTATACCCAAAACAGAAATCTTTGGGTTAGAAATAAAATAGAAGAGGATGGTAAAATTTTCTCATTCTCTGTTTCAAAAGAAATTGATAATGAAAATGATGATCTAGAACCAAAGTCTATATTAGAATACCAGAAAAGATCTGACTGGGGAAGTGGAAAATGGCCATGACAACTGAATTGAACTCCCTCAACAAAAGAAAACTCTTTAGACCAATTGTCATAACTCCTAAACATGTAAAACTCGTTGAATATAAAAGGGTTTTTGTTCGAAAAAGAAATGAGAATAATGAGGTAACAAGATATAAAGCCCGACTTGTTGCCCAATAATTTTCTCAAAGACCGGGAATTGATATGAAAAAACATATTCTCTGGTGATGGATGCAATTACCTTCAGGTTTTTGATGAGTTTATCAGCTCTAAAAAATCTAGCAATGCATCTTATGAATATTGTGACAGCTTATCTACATGGATCACTCGATAATGATATATATATATATATATATATATATATATATATGAAAATCCCAAAAGGATTAAAAATGCTTAAAGCATTGAGCTCAAAATCTAAGGAAATATGTTCACTCAAATTATAACGATCACTTTACATATTAAAACAATCAGAACGCATGTGGTATAATCGCTTAAGTGAATATTTGTTGAGTAAAAGATATACCAACAATGCAATATGTCCTTGCGTATTTATTAAGAAATCTATATATGGGTTTGTGATCATTGATGTATATGTTGATGACTTGAACATAATTGGGACTCAAAAGGAAATTGATGAGACGAGAACTCATATGAAGAAAGAGTTTGAAATGAAAGATCTTGAACAAACAAAATTTTGTCTTGGACTTCAGATCGAGCATCTTCCGAATGGAATTTTTGTACATCAATCAGAATATACGAAAAGGATCTTAAAACGCTTTTATATGGATAAAACGGCTCCCTTGAGTACTCCAATGGTCAATAGATCACTTAATATTGATAAAGATCAATTACGACCTTGTGAAGATAAGAAGAGGTATTAGGTCTTGAAGTACCTTATATGAGCGTTATTGGTGGTTACATGTATCTTGTAAATTATACTAGACCAAATATAGCATTCACTACAAATTTGTTTGCAGGATATAGTTCATCACCTATGCGCAAACATTGGAATGAAATAAAACATATATTTCGTTATCTCCAAGGAACAACTAACTTGAGATTATTTTATAATAGAAATTCTAGTGTCGATCTAGTTGGTTTTGTAGATGCATGCTATTTATCAGACCCATATAAAGTCCGATCTCAAACCTGATATGTTTTTACAATTGGAAGCACTGCAATTTCTTAGCGTTCCCAAAAGTAGACTCTAGTTGCCACTTCTTCAAATCATGCTGAAACAATTGCACTCCATGAAGCATGTAGAGAATATGTATGGCTCAGATCCATGACTTAATACATACAAAATCAAGCGGAATGGTCATAAATAAAGGGCCAACAAAAATTTTTGAAGACAATGCTACTTGTGTCGCCCAAATCAAAGAAGGTTATATTAAGAGCGACTAAACGAAACATATTCCCCCAAGATTTTTTTCTTACACACGAGAACTTGAGAAGAATCAAGAAGTGGATATTCAATATATACGTTCAGCAGACAATGCAGCAAATCTATTCACGAAAGCGATTCTCACTACAATATTTAGAAAACATGTTCATAGTATATGAATGCGTCAATTACAAAATTTATGGTATCCATCATTTCAGGGGGAGATTACGTCATTGTACTCTTTTTCTCTTGTCATGGTTTTTATCCCAATGGAGTTTTCCATGATAAGATTTTTAATGAGGCAGTGCGTAATACATAATTGATGATAGATAATTAAGGGGGAGTTTAATATACATATATGTTTAATAATTACCTATACTATAGGTATAATAAATATGTATACAAAATATTTATAAAATTTTAATAGATTATATGTAATATAAATATGTAGTATGATCCATACACACTACATTGTGATTTGATATAGCAAAAGAAAGTAGATAGTAATACACAATATTTCCTCCTTCCATTAATCATTTCCCACGTTGCTCTTCTTCCTCTTTTAATATTTATAAAAATAATATACAACAATATAATATATATATATATATACACACATAAGTAGTTATTTTATAACACTAGTATATGGGTGAGAGTCTACTTTCAACAATTTTTTGTTGGAATTCGATTTCAAGTAGTTGTATAATTCTGCATAGTAAAATTTGAACTATGAATTTAGTTTAATTGATCATGTTGATGACAAGTAATATACTTCAATACTTGGGGGTTAGAGATCAACAGCATAAGTTATTGTATAGAGTTCTAGTTTAGGATATATTGAAAAGATTAAGAAAATAACATCTCCCAAAATAACCATAATATATACAAAAGAAGTAAGTTTTAAAATTCAGATAAAATTTGACCGGTTACAATAAATCTCAACGTTTAAATACTAGTTGAAATCTGTCATTCAGGCGAGATTTGTATTATGAAAATTAACTTATTAATTTAGTTAATAAATATTCATTTTATAAAAAATTTATGTTTAACGGTATGTAAAAAATGAGGAAACTTGTATACTTTGTTTGAAATTTTGGACTATATATTCAAATTTATACCTCTTTTTATCAAGTATTAATTTGCTTGTAATATAATTTTATTTGTAATATTGAATTTAGTGATTGTAAAAAGTAACTTCTTATATCTATAAGTGCTTAGGTTAATGAATAAAAATTTGAGTAATTATTTGTGTATGATTATTAATTACGTAAAAAATGTGTGTATAACCAAAATATAATTTTATATGACTTTAATTAAATGGAAAATACGTATTTTTGACTATAATTATAATTTTGTACATTAACATCAAAGGCTATTAGTAAAACAGTAAAATCTTGTGGACTATAATTTAAAAAAAATGTACAAACCAAATAAGACCAAACACATAGTATATAATATTATATGACTAAAATGTAATATTATAAGACTAAAATTTAAATATGGTGTAGGTATATAATTAATTAAATTTGAGAATCATTGATAAGGCTATTAATTCTTTGTAGGTACGGAAGCTGAACATCTCGGTAGGGACAAAACATACAGTTTCAGTTACTTCGACAAAGGTTGTGAGGTTGGTGTAGCGTTTTGGTATCTTTGAATCACACGGTTTGAAGTTGAGATTACTTTTGATGATGTCAAACCCACTAATGGAGTAGATTGCTCATTCTTTCAAAAGTTCTTTGAATAGATGTAGGCGGTAAAGGTGAATAGATCCTTGTATGACCATAAACTCCAAGTATTGGAGATAATATCTAGCAATATATGTCGTATTTGACTAGTTCATGTAAATTTATCATTCGAAGTGATTATACATTGCCATCAAGGAGCAACATGTTGACCCCATGAGCTCTCCGCCTTTTTGACAATATGGACTTCCCAAAAACGTAAAAATCTTGCAATAACATGTTGAGAATTACTACGAGCTTTCAATTCCGAGAGAGGGAGGTGAGAAATTTTCATCTTGGTTTTTTGAAATTGACATAAAACTCGGTCTCAAATTCTAGCTTAATTCTAATAAGTCTCATTATTATTGAAAATTAAAATTTTGGGAAATACCGATCTCCCCCCTCAAAACCGGACATGAAAGTTTCCTCTCATCCGGCTCAAGTAGTTATATTTGTTTAATTTGGTGGTAATTTCATAGGTATGGCAATGTAATGGGGGAGTTAAGACAATGCAGTGGGGGGAGTTAAGACAATGTAGTTGAAAGTTAAGATTAGCAATTTATGAGCGTTTTCAATATATATGAATTTGTTCTCTTGATTGGGTATATGAAGAGACAAAAATGTAGAACATAATATAATTATATGATTAAAATATTGATTTTGACATACGTTATAATATAAAATATTTTGTGTTATTTTGTAGTTGTGGTTCTAATAAAGATGGTAATAAAAATGATTTATGTTTTCAATTTAAATATATATATATATATATACAGATTTTTTAATTGTGGTTTTAAACTAGAGTTGATGAGAGATGGTAATTTAAATGATTTTTGTTTTGAATATATATATATATATATATAGTAGTGTAGTTTTTAATATATCTTGATATTGACAAAAAAAATTAGACAGGATGATATTTTCATATAATTGGAGTAATACATTATTGTAATTTAGTAATATAATATTGTTTTTAATATGTTTGTATACGTATGTTTTATATTTAGAGAATATATAGTGAAAAAATAATTTGTGCTATTTTATATTTATTGTTCTGAATTAAATATGGTAACTAAAATGATATGTGTTTTTAATTAAAATTTAGAAGTATAGAATTTATAATAAAGTTTTAATTATGGTTTAAAATTAAGAGGTTTTAAAAGGCGGATTGATAATGTGAATGATGATGTAGCATTCTAAGAAAAGAACAACATTTTATGTTATATAGATGTTTTTGGATGAATTGATTCTTTCTCTAGTTTATTTAATTTTAAATATATTTTCCCAACATATATATATATATATCAAAATGAATGAGTTATGACCACCACTTCTCTTCCTTACTGTCGTTGGCAGTGAGATTATAATAAGTGCCAATAGCAATGGGACCCTACAATAATTCTTAAAAATAAGGTAAAATTAAAATAGCTTTCACGTCAAAGAATTTGTTATTGCTACATTACGACATATATTTTAAAGTTGAATCGATCACTTTTGTCCACACAGGACCGACTCAGTAGGGAGGGTGAGCAATACGACCGCTCCGAGCCCACATACCTCTTTTTTCTCAAATTTTCATTTACTTTTTTGGTTTATAATACAAAAAAAAATATAGAGAACCTAAACAAAAATACAAAGTAAAAGATATCAAAATTTATTTCTAAAACATAAGAAAAGCCCAAATTTCTTTTAAATAGTAATGAAATTGCCCAAAACATTTTTTAAATAAAGGAAAAATAGTCCAAATAGTAAAAAAAAAAATTGGTCCAAATTATGTTTACACAAATAAAAATGACGTAAACAAATTTTAAATAGAAAAGAATGGCCAACATATGTTGTGTTAATCAATAAAAAACCATAAAATTATTAAAAAGTTTGTGTCCACACGCACGCAAATTCTTTTATATGTATGTGAATTCACACGAGTGTTTAGATAGTTGTATTAACCACAAATACGCAAAGTTTTGAAATATAAGGTGTAATGTGAACATGGGTAGTGTAAAGTTGGTCAGCAAAAGGAGGGAACCGATAACCTAACATCTACCCTTTTCTTCCTATTCAAAAGTCACATATTAATTATTATTTTCATTATTTAAAATAATTTGTAGAGTTTTAATTCTGAAATTCAGATTCAAACTCTGGTATTCGTGGAAACTTTTAAACATTTTCTTTGCAAATACTCTTTTTTCTTGCTTAAACTCAAATTCAAACTAATAACCTCTCAGACCTATTTATTTAGGATATTGCCAGAAATAATAAATCGTCTAGGTAATTTATAGATTTTCATTGATTTCAAACTAAAACAGAATTAGCATTTTGAAGAATTGTTTATATTCCTATAACATTTGAGGTTTCATCTTTTGTTTTATTTGATAACCAAGTAATCCCACTAAAATCCGGACTAATCTTTGAATACTACGGAAATCTTGGAATTCTTTTTTTGTGTGTAGGAAAACGCTTGACCAATTAAAGACTTTATTTTTGTAACGAAAAAAAACTAGAAATGGCTAAAAAACAACATGGTGAATCTTCAATTATCAAGTGAGCTTAATTATATTATCTAACGTTTCATCAAATTCTGATGTGAATATATCTTATACGTTTGAATAATGTAGAACCAAAACTCATTTGAATATATGATTAATAGCGTGGTTTTGACCTAGTGATAAATTTATGAGAGTATAATCAAAAACAATTTTTACGATTTTTTATAATTTTCTTTATATATATATATATATGCTAATTAGCTTTTATTTCTTCTCATATCTGGTGAATATTTTCCCCATTTTCTTTTGTATCCAAAGATTTGAAAGCAAAATCTAGACTAATCTCTGAAATCCATAGAATCCATTATTCACTTATTAACGATGTTTATGAACGATTTTTTTTAAGATACTCATTCACTTAACTAAAAAAAATTTAATTTTTACAAATGATTAAATATAATTTTTTGCAACAGTACAACTCTAATTGTGCCAAAAATAATTAGAATCTTCTTTCAACCATTTGACGAATTTAATTTGGTTATGTTTTGTGCAAGTGATATTTAGTCTAATGGCAGATGGTAAGTCTACTAAAACATCCAAAAATTAAGTTTTATTGCTTATATTATGTAAGAATTTGGTTAATGGATCGGCCAATTGTCGTCTAGTGTTTTGACAAAAAAATTGGTTATTTTTGGTATGTTATAAGAAGTGATTAGGAGACCAGAGAATGATAGAAAGCAAATTTATTATGTTTAAAACCTAAATCTCATTTTAGTCTTCTTTTATTTAGTAAAGTTTTTAACCTTATTTTATTTTTATTTTCTTTTGATAAAGTTTTAAGCCTTAGCCTTATTCTGTTTAACAGATTTTAATTATAAATGTTCGATAACGTGAGTCAGTCTCCACTTTGTGTGTGCGCTTCATCACTCACCTGTTTCCCTATATTCTAGCTTATAGAAGTCGATGACTAACCGCTCATTTGTTCTAAACAAAGTTGTTTCCTTTGCGAACAGAAAAGGATAAAGTAAACTTTTATGTGAAAATTTTTTGGACTTTATTTGCTATGTATTCGTCTAATCTTGCTTTTGACTGAAACTTATTAGATTCTCTAAGAATTTAGTCAATTTTTAACATTTGAGTTAATAAATATAATAGTCTTTAAGACCACATTTCCAAAAGCATACAAGATTTACTGTCTGCGAGCTTAAGAATACAAAGGACCCCCGCAAAATAGAGGCCAGGACCAATTAACTAGTCACTATGTAAGTTCTAAAGCATCACTACTTTAATTCATAGATAGATTATGTTGCAAACATTGGAAGCTAGAGAATTTTTTTAAACAAGTGATATGTTAGGGTGAAAGTATAATGGAAATTAGCCTATATCATTAAAGATAATTATGAAATTTGCAAAGTATGAAAGAGAAAAAAAGTTATTATTTACTATCATTTTACCCTTATAAAACTTTGTTAATAATATTATTATCAATATTATTATCTTTGTAAATTATTCTCATTCATCCTAATTTATCTTGTTATTTATATGTATCGAATTTGTTATACATACAAACAAAACATTATATTACTAACTATAATATTATACTTACAAACAATATTTTATATAGTTAAATTAAAAAGGTGAAATGGAAAATAAAAATCATATGACAAATTATTCATTTGATATTATCATCTTCTTAATTTCATAGTTATTTTTTGTCATTCCACCAATTCATCTAATTTTTGGTAAGTTAAAAAGAAAAGAAGATAAAAAGAAACCAAACTTTTCAAAAAGAGGGAATAATAAGGAACAACCAAGCCTTTATGTCCAATCTCAACGGTGTCCATTATGATTGTGATATAAGTGGGAAGTATGTCTTTTTCAATTATATATTGTGACCAAATTTTGCTATCAGTTTTCTGCACTGCATTGTACATTTTTTTTTGTCAACGGTAAATTATATTGGAGTAGAACTGGCCGGTCGAATAGCCAAATTTTTACATAATGTAGGCGATGGGACTCGATCCCTAATTGTACAAATGAGTTGTCTGATATAGACTTACTGTCTACCACTAAACCAAATAGGTTTCACTAAAGAGTTAATTACAGAAAAAACATTAAAATTAGTAAATCTGAAATAGGTATTGAAGGGATTTTTACATAACTTTAATCTGTACATCATGTGAAAAGTCAACTATACCCTCATTTGATTTGATCGTCTTCTTCTACGAGCACACATGTGTCTGTAGATATATCAAATGTCTGTATAAGAACCTTTTTGTTTTGTCTGATCGCATCAACGTAATTCTGTTTTTAGTTTCTTGTTGAAATTTCCATTCAACAAAACCCAGAATCTGATTTTTGCAATCAAACATGAACAGTGAAGCCTCTAAGCAAGTTCATCTTTTGTTCTTCCCCTTCATGGCCACATGATTTCAATTCTTGAAATGTGCCTAATTCCTTTTTTGATAACAACACGTGGGCACAGTACCTGTTTTCGTATATTGCTCTTCATTAAAGGTGAAGAAACAAGTCAATGAAGGATAAATACAATCTACATGAATACTCTAAAACATGTTGACATATATTTGGATCATATTAGCTTGAAAATGAAAATTTTAAAAGGTTTAAGCTTAAATCTTACACGTGAGAATGTTTCAGTTTCTCTCACTTATGAAAAAGGTTTGAAAAATGAATAATATCCATATGAATACTGCTAAAACTTGTTCAATTTTATATGAAAATGAAAATTTTCAAAGGTTTCATCTTAAGAAATATTAAAGGTATCAATAATACCTGGAAAAATATTCCATGGGTCGTTGTGTGTATATGTGGGTAGTAGATAGTATACAGGTTGAAAGCATATTTAAGAGTTGAGATAGGAATGGAGAGCGAATGCTGCTTCAGGTCTTTTGACAGAGGCAAAATGCAAGAGCTCCCTAAAGTGCATCAACGGCCAAGGAATCAATGGGAAATTTTAGAGATGATGGGTCATTCTCACCCATAGCCACATAAAGGCTCCAATGATCCCACCAGAAAGATTCCAAGGATGCAACGCATGAAGGAAACAAAGACAATCTAAGAATACTCAAACAAGCTTCTAAGTATTGTAAACAAAGTGAGGCTTCTCTGGAAAGAGTTTCCAGATGAACGCATCATGGAGAAGATTTTTGGTCTCTATACCAGAGCGATATGAAGCTAAAATCTCCTCACTGAAGGAAACAAAGGATTTATTGAAAATCACCCTTGCTGAATTGGTGAATGCGATGAATGCCCAAGAACAACGACGATATATGTGTCCGCACTACAAAAAATCAGAACAAAGATGTGGGTAGAGACCGGACATAAAATACAGAAAATGTGGACAACTTGGTAACAAAGAAAAAGTATGCAAGACATCCAAAGCAGAAGAAGCCAATGCTACAACTGAAGAAAATGACGAGCAATTACTTGTTGCTTCTTGTGTTGGATCAACTAGTAAGTGCTGACACAGTTAAATACATAAAATTCAACAAAAGGATTACTGAATGAATGCTGCAAAGGCAGAAGAATGAAGGACTTTGCTATATTGCCAAAGAGAGTTTTATGCCACAGACCTACAGCAAGCTGTGACAACTTTGAGCGAAGCTTTGATATTCTGAGGACGCCCTTGAAACTCAGGATCTTCAAGTCAAAGATAGTAAACTTCATTAACATTATAGAACTCACATTAAAATAACCGTCAATAATAGAACCGGGAGTAACAGGAAACCCACCAGTTTCAGCTAGTTCAACAACTTGTGACAGGTTCATTCTGAACCCATACGAATCAAGAGCTTCTTTCAGTTCCTGATAGTTAGGAAGCCAGAAAATTTCAACAGGAGCTCCATTAACCTGACTGAAACACATCCTTTTTAATCTGAGGAGTCAGCTTCAGTCAAATGAAAAGTCACATGCCAGGGAAGTTCAAGAGAAAGTGAGAGTACACATATGTACCTCGTTTTGTGATAACAGGATAGAACACCAGAAGTGACAAGCAGATGATCTTAGATCTTCTTTTGATGAATACAACACTGAAAGTCACAGAAATCAAAACCATAGGATAAGCCAAAGTCTGTGGAATAAAGAAACTTAAAAAAGGGCTACACACGCACATATGTTAAGCGTCCATTTGCATATGACTTTTTCCACACGTGCCCATGTCAAGACCAGCCCTGTGAGCCAGCCATTAACCAGCAATCTTTCAAGAAAAATTGTTCCTGAATTATACAGTGAAGAGACTGGGATCTTCTCAAGGAAAACAGATATCAACGAACACAATGAGGTCATACAAAACCAACCTTCATCTACGCTAAGACCCACCACCGAATTCAAATGTTTATGCATAAACTCTTTCAACAAGCAGCAACTATCGAAATCAACAAGTAGCGAAGGTGTTGGAATTTTCTGTACATAACCATCAAAAAGACAAATTCAGTATAACTATCACTCAGTCTGAAACAACATTCAACATGGGAAATGAATCAGCCTAACCTGATCTCCAAACATGCATAATCCCCACTCTTTATTATCGTCTAGGCCAGCTATTTCATTCACCTTAAAAAAGTAATAGCCCAATAATTACCAAACATTGCACACTAAAATCTAAGATCATAAACTTCAAAAGAGATGCTTTTAACTAATGCCTGATTCTGACAGCCCTCAACACATTTAGAAAGCAAAGCTACTCGGCCATGTGCATCGTCATATGAATCGTTAACATTGGAGACATTCCTTTTCTTGTTTGCCTTATCTATAATCTTACTCTTCTCTTTGTAAAAATCAGAGAGAAGATCGTCCAAACCAATAACTTTTTCCCTGTTTGTTTGGCACAAAAAAAGTTTTAAGCTTTGCAACACAAGAGAGAGATAAGAGTTAGAAGCCTCAAACTTTAGAGCTTCAATAAGGAAAAGGGCAAAGCTTGGCATAAGAAAATAGAGAGGTGTCAGATAATTTTCCATTATCCCTAAACACGAAGCTAGAACCGTAATAAAACCGCTAGTCTACAAAATAAATCGAATTTCTCTAAGATGAAAACAATTCAGCGAAACTAGGCTACGAGATTCGGAAAATGGGCTGACGACAGAGAAATCAGCAACCAGAATGTTGCTATAGGCAAAAAGGATTGACCTTTTCTCAATCGGCACTGGGGGGTTAACCAGGGGATCTTCGTTCTCGAAATCAAGAGGACCTTCCAAGTCCATCGTTAATTCGGTCTCTTTCTAATTCTTTCTCTGAAACTTGGGTTTTCTTAAATCTTCTTTCCTCCGGAGCAAACCCTGAAACTCTTACAGCTATGGGAAGCGCGAACAAAGGAAGTGTTTAAAAGAGAGAGAGAGCACATTAGTTTCTTCTTCTTTTTTTGCCATCACAGAGAGCACTTTAGTTTAAGTTCAACCCTCATTAGTCATTAGGATTTTCATTTAAGTAATACAAATTTAAGGAATACTAAGGATTGATTATTGAAATACCAAAATCTAGCCTTGGGCATAATAACCAAAGATTGATTATTGAACTACCAAAACCGAGCCTTCCATATAATAACCAGTATCGAACCAAACCAACTCAAATTTTTGGTTCGGTTCCAGTATTTAAATAATTTTTGTTCTCGGTTTGGTTCGGTTATGAGAACCAAAAGATACTAAATATGAATCGAAACAAATTAGTACTAGAATTACTTTGGTTATTTTTGGTTACAAGTAACCATATTTTCGCGTATTTGGTTATTTGGTTATTTTTTGAAATAGTAACAATTTCAAATCGAATCAATATTATTTCATGACTAATTTGGTTTCACTTTTTCAGAACCGAAACTGAATTAAACTATAGACGGTAGCCATTGTTACCAAATTTTTATAACTAAAAGAACTGAAAACCGAAGAACAAAACAGAACCAAAGAATTGAATTCCATGGCGCAAAACCGAAAGAGTTAATGTCCTTGGTGGCTCCTGTTTCTTGACCATTGTTGTAATTGGATTTTAGCCTCTTTTTTGTTCTCCTTTTAGCTGCTAGGGAGTTTTTCTATGTGCTCTCTTATCCTATGTCATCTATGTTTTCTCGTTATTCTCCCTCAACATTCTGGAACATAAATGAATTTGCTTCCACGTGAAAAAAGATGGGTGAACAACAAAATGTCCTTAAATTTTTAGCGCAAAAGAGGAAATTTTGAATAAACAACCAAGTTAAAACCAAAAGATGAAAATAGACAGACAATAAAAGCGGAGACACGCAAATGGTTTTTAGTCTAGTGACAGACGGTAAATTTACATAAAACAGCTCATTTGCATAATCAGGGATCGAGTCTCCCCACCTACATTATATAGGAATTTGACTATTGGGCCGGACAGTTGTGGCTCAATATAATTTATCGTTAACAAAAAAAAGTAAAGGCCGAGACACGGAAAATAACAATTCCAAAGTTGAACAAGGCCTCGCACAAAAAATATGGCTGGTGCGGAAGACGAAACCTTTAATAATGACTGAGTGCGCTTCACAAATAATAATTTAGTATTCGGGTCTGGAAAAAATTAGATCTCGCATATCCCACCAATAATGTAGTCTATGAATGACGGGTTGAGTGGTACGAACAACTATTTGGCATCTTTAAGGAAACCTATGACTAGACTAGACATCCACCAAGCTAATATATTTGTTTTATGAGTAGAATAGTTTAAGTGTACTTGAAAGTGTATGGATGATGTCCGCCAGGTCTACAGCATGAGATTTCTTTATCATGATGAACTTAAGTTACCTAACGAATTACATGAAAATGTCCATATGTTCCTAAGCAGTAAGTATTACTCTGTCTTTAATTACACGTCGCTTTATTAGTTGCAAGTTATCCATCTGCTGAGTTTTGAATGTCATTTGTTCAAAGTGGATCTAGCACAAAGGGTTTTAGATCCTAATCGAATGATTAAAAACAAAAATAGATAGAAAATTTGTATCTTGGGGTAGTAAATTGAGAGAGTTTTGGTACAATGAACCACATCCCTTCTAAGAATACCATATAAACAATTTATACTCAGTCATCTGACCTAATTCACAAATCCAAATAAGTTATTTTTCTTTTAGATATTTGAAGATTCACCATGATGTTTGGAAATATTCATAATTTTCTAGAATACTTCCATTTATTGTTGGGTCGTGAGATGTTGAGATTTTTTAGACCAAAGTTGATTACTTTATTGTTGGATTGAAGTTGCTTTATGTTGGGGTAGTGGTGGGGGTGAAACCCATCACCAATAATCGTCCCCTCTGGTTTGTCAAGGAGGATTATGCGAATTTGCAAACTTAGTAAACAATGTAATCATGCATAAATCTCAAATGGCTCAAGTTGTATGTACGTGTTTGACTTATATTGACACAAATCATTGAGCTCGATTGTGTCGCTTGAAGCTCTAAGAATGTGTGAGGTGGGACTCAGCTTAGGCAACCTAAGAATTTGTGAGGTGAACCTTACATTTCAAATAGTATACGGCTACGGGACTCAGGCCAGCCGAACAAAATCTTGACTGACTAGTTGAACTGAAGATGCAAATCCATACGTGAACTTGTGCTTGGTCCAATCCATAAAGTCAGAACCTTGCTAACGGAAATGCACATATTTCAAACGAAAAATGATTACAACAATTGCAGATTATGAATAGTTGACTAAGTTTTCTTACATTTCCAGTTGTTGATATATATCATATATATTAGCTGATAAATTATAAAAAAATAAACCTAATCAAAAGAAAATAAATTATAGAAACATATTTGGATTGTCCAAAATTTGTTTGTTATTATCTGCCATGTGCGGTCATGTTATACACATGGAAAAGAAAAGGAATCAAATTTTTCTTTTGCTAGTAAATTTGTTTTGTTTGTCTATCTAAATCCATTGGCAATATTTTGTTTAGGTAAATGGAAAAACGAAAACGGTTGATTGGCAAAGATCCACACTTGAACAACCGAAGTCAAAATTTATTGCCTGTAAAGTACCCTAATATTACAAAAAGAACTTCAATTATAGTCGATTAAAATGAAGAAACTAAAGGACAAAATCGGTAAAGCTTCGACAAAATCGGCATGCGTCATCCTTTATCTATATTGGTGAGAATGAGACAGAGACGCAAGTGTAAGATGACAGCTCTTACGAATTTAACATTGCAACTCGTGAACGTTTCTTTTCGAATTTTATGACTCACAAGATCACTATTACCTTCTTGAGTTTTTTTTATTAACCGACAACAAATGCAATTCAACAACCTTGACTTGTATTAGACAAACATATAAACTAACAGAGAAATATATATTAAAAAAAACGTTTTTCTTGAATTGTTGTCAATCCGGTAAATTAATAACTTTAAGAACTGGAGTATGTTATTTCTTCGTGACAAATGAAAATAGAGAAGAGTGATTTTATAGAGTAAGCTTTAGATCATAAATCAATCTTTGATCATCCAAATGTTAACAAAAAGACTTCTCTCTACTACGGAAAATTATTCAAGTATAGATAAAGTTACAAATACAATTTGTTTGATGATTATTTACCAACAAATTCGTCATGCAATTCAAGACTTTGCTGAATCAAGAACCGTTTGAGACTCAGATCCAGGACTCTCCCTAAACTTTTTGTAGATATCACCTTTGTAAAACTCTCTAGTCCTAATCGCTAGACCTAAAGAAAACAAGTGCTCCAAAGAAGGTCACAACAGCCAAAATCACAAAAGGCAGCTTATAACATTGACTTCCTATACAAATCAAATCCTTTACATCTTTTCTGCTTAGACCTCGAGCCTTTAGTTGCTTTAAGGCCTCTCTATCGTAGAGCTTTCCCGTGACACGAACGTTCAAGATGTAGGAACCAAGAGGGCTAGCAAGCTGTCCACAATTGAACAATGTAGAGTAGTACTTGAGGCCGAAGAGTTCTGAGATGATGGCAAAAAGCAAAGGAAGTTGCGCACCGAAAGAGAATCCTATTAGAATCGAGGCTATATATACCGAACCTGGTACCGAGAATGCGATTAGAAGATGGCCCGCACAACTCAATAAGAGGACAAATGTCATCATAAGAGGTCGGGGTAGTTTGTACTTAGCAAGCAAGTACTCCGAGACAAAACCTGAAAATACACGACCAAAGTAGTTCCATATGCTGACCAAAGATACAAAAGAGCTAACAGTATGGTTCGGGTAGCGAGAGACTCTCCTATTTGTCCGAGATTGTCTACAGCAGTCAAGCTTGATCCTAAACCGCACAAAGTCGCAACAAATAAGATTATCATGTCTATACTGAATAATGCTTGAAGTATTGTATAATCTTCCCCTCTTGGTGGTGGAGCAAAAACCGTTAAGAAACAAGATTTTGTCTCCTTCTCTTCTCTACCCACTGCGGTTTTATCGTGATCAAGATCAAGTTCTTTTCTTTGGTTTCTCAACCTTAAGCTCGGTCGGTTCTTCTACCGGTAACTTCTTTATATTCCACACTTCAGTCTCTTGTTTAATCGCAACAGCAAGAGGCACAAAGAGCAAAACACAGCAGGTCGTAGCGCTTGCTACATAAGCCGGTTTCGTGAAGTGAATTTGCTTTCAGCGATGTTCATTGCCATAAGGAACAAAGCCAAGAATATAGAAAGATAAAGGAAATGGTAAAACACATTGAGCTCATTCCTCTGCCTCACAACTTTCTTCTCTCTTATCAAATACACAAACACAAGAGAGACTGCAGCAGGCAACCAAGCTATCAACAAAATCAAAGATTTCGAATCATTTCCATAGATCGCTAAGTAAAGTTGCGTCATGATTGCGCCACTTAGTCCAACATAACCCTTAAGTAAACCAAGCATAACTCCTCTACTTTCTGGAAATTCTTGACACAAGTAACCAAAGCTCCTGTGTTTGCAAAGTTCTGTGAGTTGGCTCCGATGCAAATGTAAAGACACATTTGCCAAACCTTTGGCTTCGTGACTTTACCGGTTACAGTGAGCCAGATCATGAAGTAACCGACGAAGTTCATCGCTGAACCGATGGTTAGAACAAACCAGGTCGGTGTGACCTCTGCGATGAGTCCGGAGAACACTCCGACGTTCGCTCCGAGGTCTTTGAAGAAACCTAAGAGGTTCAACGTTGTTTGGTCGTAACCAGTGTGGATTTGATATCTTTAGAGTAAGTACCGAAGAGATAGGTCGCTCCTGCGCAAGCCATGATGAGGAACGAAGCAAACACCATGAACCATCTTCCGTTGAATAGGTGAATTAAAAATCTTGCGGTCTCGCCGTTTTCCATCTTGGAGACTCTGAGTATAAAGATCTATGTGAATTAGAATCTTGTAAAGATTAAGTCTTTTAAGATTATGTGGATTGAGAAATGGAGAAATCCGGATTGGACTGATCCAGAATGAACAGAGAGATGAATGATTAAAGAACTAAGAGAGCCTCAGGGCTTTGAAGTATAGATCAGACTAAAGTGAGAAATTATTTTTATGTATTGAATAGAGAGCCGATTGTCAGAAGATTGACCCTCCATTATTAAAGACCAAAATATATATAAACATTGACCATTTATCTGTCTTTTCTAATTTTGTAGCTAGTGAGTTGGTGGTATTAGATATTAGATAATAAGATTAAATCTCATCTCGTTAAAATAATTCGGTTACAAAATCAAAACTTTTCTGTATGATCGTTTGACAAAAAGGAAAACTTATACTTATATATATGGTTTTTTTTGTAGGCAAAAGAGTTATACATATGTTTATGAATAAAAAATCGATAAATGGTGTAGATTAATAGTTTTGTAGATGGCTTTTTTTGTAGACCATTTATGTTATTTGCTCCGATAATACATGGAGCGATAATTTTGTAGATAGATTAAATGGTCAATCTCTAGATTGCAAGTAGGATTTATTGTTGCATAATAACTTGGCTGAAGAGGAAAACTACAATCTTGAAATCTTTCAAAAGTTGATCGAGCCAGAGTGTGCTACTATGACTCACAAACTTCTGTTTCTTTGATCTCCAACAGACAAGAGATTTGTCAATATAAACACAATAACCAGTGATTGACTTTCTTATATCATGACAAGTAGCTCAGTCAGCATCCGAGAAGGCATTCAAGCATATATCAAAGTCTGCAGCATATAATAAGCCTTGACTAGGATTAGTTTTAACGTACCTGAGAATTCTATGTGCAACCTTTAAATGAATGTCTGTAGGTGCAAAAAGAAACTGACTACGAGTGTTGACTGCAAATTGTATATCTGGATGGGTGATTGTCAAGTATAGAAGCCTTCCAATAAGCTCACGATAAGAAGAGATGTTGGAAAATAGCACACCAAAAATCTTTACTCAAATGCGCTATCGAATCCATAGGAGTAGAACATGGCTTACAAGAAGCCTTGTAGTGGTGAGAATATCCAATGCATATTTAACGCCATTGATGAAAGTCTCTAGAATGTAGAGACCACGAGTTTGAACACCTTTACCAATCATCAAGTCCCGAGTATAGTCCTGCAGGAAACAACATTCAAGATAAAAAAAATAACAGAAACCCGAGAATTAGCTTTGCTCAATAATGAACTTACACTAATAAGATTGAATTTAAAAGACAAACATGCAACACATTATGCAGAGTCAAATGATCAGAGATGTGAATTGTGCATGTATGATTAATGGAACTCTAGTGCCATTAGGAAGAGAAATTGTAACACCTGTGACTGGAAAAGTTTCAGTAAACAGTGCAAGATTAGAACATACATGACTAGTTGCCCGACTATCAATGATCCAACTATCACTAGGAATGGCATTTTGTAAAGTGGAAAGGAAATGTCTTTGAAAAGTCAGTATGTGATTCTCATATTTAATACTAGAAGATTGAAAAGGAATATCTATTGATTCTGTTATGGAAGATAAAATACCAGAAGATGATTCAGCTGCCATGGGCACCTTTATAGTAGTAACATGAAAAGTAGACAACTTCTCAAGAGCTTGCACCTTGGCACTAAGTTGACTGAGAAGAGACTGCACTTGTTTTGCAGAGAAATTACTAAGATTCAGGCTGATGACAGAAGAAGCTCCAGAGTTAGCAGTAACAACATTAGTAGAAGCTGTAAAATTAGTACTTGATTATAAGCTTATTGAGGCTGATTAGATGAGTGCCCTTGTTGTCGTTGATTTTCATCTTATGGCCAGGTGGATATCCATGAAGCTTGTAACACTTCTGTATAGTATGACCTGAGCGACAGTATTGAGTACAGAAAGGCCTCTGGGATTTGTTCTTGTAAGCAACAACACATGCTGTATTTGAAAAGCAACATTATCGAGTCTTGTAACAGGTCTAATTGACCTTTGTCTCTCATCTTGTGAAACCATATTGAACACACTCTCCATATCAGGAATAGGCTTCAACATCAAGATGTGTCTGCGAGTTTGCTCAAAGGTCTCATTAAGTCTCATAAAGAACTTTGTTACTCTGCTCTTTTGATATAATATTTCCCGTAAAATTACAGCATTGCATTCACACTTTCCACACGTACATACTGGCAGCTCTATGTAATTTTTATACCCTTCCCATAACGTCATCAACTCAGTGTAATAGGCACTAACATCCATAGGACCTTGTTGTATAGAACTCAATCTCTGTTCAATCTCATAAACCCTAGGTGCATCATCCTATTTGAACCGTGACATCAAATTTTTTCCAGATGGCTTTAGCTGTTGACATGAACAAGAGACTCTGGCCTATTTTCTTTGACATAGAATTCATCAACCAGGTTGCAACCATGTCATTGCAACGAGACCAAGAACCAGCCTCTCGATGATCATTAGGCGGCTTCGGTATGGTTCCATCAATAAATCCAATTTTATTCCTAATATTTAACGCCATCCTAATACGAATCTACGCCAAGAATGGAATTCAGATCCAGAAGACAAACGATCGGTTACAAGCACCATACCTGCTTGATCGAAAGCATGGAGGAAATAGGGATTCTCATACTGATCCATCGATTGAGAATGATTTCTAAAACTAATCGTGTTTTTGCGAAGAATCGAAGACATTCCAAGAATCCAGAATAGTAATTGATTAAGAAAGACTATGCTGCAATAGAAGAAAAGGAGAAATCGACAATAATCTAAGGTCAAAGAATCATAATCAGAATCGAAGTTCAGAAGAAAGAAAAACTGCGAAAAACAAAACGACTTCAAACACAGCGAAGATCAATCGGCTGAAGAAAGCAAGAATTTGTTGAGTGATAGAGAGACTCATAGTTTGCTCTTCGAGGAAGAGGCTGTAGAACGAGAAAAATGGTGGAAACAATCTTCTTGACTCTGATACCATAACAAACATTGAATGAAACTGAAGATTATCGATTTCTCATTTAAAGTAAAAGAAAACTTCCAGTGTTGTTCTTATACAAAGAGATTATAAAGGTAAAGCTTTAACCGAAATAAACTAAAAAATTAATTAGAGTAAACTGAAAATAATCGGGTACATTCTAATAGACAATATCAATAAAGTATGTGTCTGAATTCTAATTGCATTAACAGATGGAGTGCATAATCGTCTCCTTCACTTACACATTACACATGACAAAAGGAAGAAGAAATTGCAATATAAAAATCGATGATAATGTACGTAATATAATTCAATTTTTAAATGTCTAAGTGTATATATTACTTGTAAAATTACCTTCTGT